>JAYEPQ010000007.1:7601709-7691044 GCA_036321105.1 Dracaena cambodiana | reverse complement strand
ATTAAATTATTATTATCTACATTATATATAAAAATATGTATATTTATGTATGTATATGTTTTTACAATATAAATATATCATTTTTAAATAATTCAGTGGGTTTAGCTCGATTTCAATTTTCAAAGCTCCTAAGAAAACGAACCGAATTATTTTGGTTCGATCGATCTTGCTAATATAGGTCAGTTTTAATCAGTTATTTCGATTTTAACCGAAATCTACTCATCCTACCTGCCTAAGTTGGTTGTTACTCATTGGTGGCATGAGTGAAATAAGAATGATGATGATACTGCTTTTCTAAATAGTCCGCGTGTTTGTTTGTCATTTTTTTTTGGGTATTTACATGTTTGTTCCTTAATTTTTATAAATTATGATTTAGTCCCTCAAATCTTCATATTTAGATTTAGTCCCTCAAATCCTCTAAGTTACTGCAATTTAGTTTCTCTGTTACTTTTTTCGTCCAAATAAACAACAGAATTTATTTTTTACTTTTTTTAAATAATGAAATGACTTAAATACCCCTATGAAGAAAAATGTGCAAGAATAAAGAGATAGAAGAGAAGAAAAAGGGAGGAAACCAACGAACCCAATGAAAAAAAAGAGAAAAGAGAAGGAAGAGAGAAGGAGAAGAGAGGAGGAAAAATGAAGAAAAGGAGAAGATATGAGGAAGAAGGAAGGAGAAGAGAGAAGGAAGATGGAAGAAAGAATTAAGAAGGGGTAAAATAGAAAAATCAGGTTAAAAAATAAATTGGGCTAACGAAAATTAGGGAAGGTGACTAAATTGTAGTAACTTAAAGGATCTGGGAGACTAAATCCTAAATATGAAGATTTGGAGAACTAAATTATAATTTATAAAGATTAAGGGATAAATCTGTAAATATCCATTTTTTTTTAATATTCTTGTATTCTTGTCTATTGGGCAAAGCATATGATAGAGTCTATTGCTTAAAAGATTGAGATGTGCGATATCAAAACTTCTGACGAGTTACCTATTAGGGTACAAAAATGTAAGTAAAAATATAAGTGTTAGGGAGTTTTTTTTTTTTTTTTTCTAAGATAAGCCTCAACGACTATATTCTTTCATACATAAAATTAGAAATATCTCTCAGTGCAAATTTTAGATGTCGTTTGAGAAAAACCACCTTCTCATACTATCCTCATATGCACCTTTGTGCCTTCACTTATCATATAATCAACACACATATTTCCTGATAATTATATCCGTCACAACAATTATTCCATAACAAGTAAACTAACTAAACTTTTGCCACAAAATAAAAAATCTAAATTGCCTTCTATTATATTTATATCCTCACTTAAAATCAATATTTAGTTTTAAGATTTTATTAGTTGTCTTCAAAAACTAGGATTTCGTAACAACTACTTATCTCCATTACAAAAATACATGTCAAGTGAAAATATTAATTTGTTATCACAAAATATCTTATTTACTAAATACTCGTCACTAAAACAATGTATTTTTTACTGTGATAATGTTAAGTCTCCACCTACAATCTAAGCTGGATCAATGACCAACACAAAATATTAATATCCTCCGATAGATATTATCAATCATTCATAAACTATTTATAAATAAAATTTTATAATAATTTGACGTGATTTACTAGTAGATCAAGCACCAAAATATTAATGAATTTTAATGACAGTTTTCATGCATTCATTTTGGTTGTTCTTGATTTTTCTCACTTAAATCAAATATATTTCTTATAAATTTTTGTTTTGTACATAGTTTAAAAAGGAAAGATTATATCTACTAGAGTAGATTTTTCATCTTGAGTTGTCTATTCTTAAATTGTAGTTGATAGTATTCATATTTAAGTAATATCGACAATGGCCCACACACGCATGCATGCACACGCACATAGATGCACCTGCTTACATGCACGTGCACATATGCATGCACACGCAGATGCACACGCATGCACGCACGCGCCCAGACACACATGCATACATGCCCACACATACATACATATGCTCATGCACACCCCCACACGTGCGTACAGACACACATATATTCCGAATAAAAGCATATACAAATTTTTAAACATTAGTTTTTGAGTTCTGAAAAAATAAAAAAATTCTAAGCATATTTTAATTTAATTAAACATCGTAGAATAAATAATGAATGCTAATAATAAATTTTTCTTAATAATAATAATTTTTTTTTACAGACTTTTAAATATTTGTTGGGATTATGATACCTCAACGAAATTTGAATCGAAATCCCAGCGAAGTTTGAAGATTTTTCTTTATATAAATAGAAATATAATATGAGAAAAACTAGAAAAACTACTATTCTCACCATCACACTTATCACACTTGTCAAATTCTTCATTGACATGAGTTACATATTTGTATTTGCTACTGTCTTCAAAACTTTTCGAAATCCTCTTCGCAATTCAAAACTCCAATAAAGATTAATAGCAAATAAACAAAGAAAATTTATGAGCGAGTAGAGGGAATAAGGTGGAAAAAAAAAGGAAAAGAAAATAAATATAAGGTTGGGAATTTACACGAAGGTTGTGTTTGGATTGAGAGAAAATGAAGTAAAAGAAAAGAAAAGGAAAGGGAAAGTTGATTTCTACTGTTTAATTATAAGAAAAATTAGAGTGAAAATAAAGGAGAAAGAAAGTGAGAGAAAATGTATTAGGTTTTTTTTATTTTTCCTTTACTTCCTCAAATCCAAGAGAAAATAAAGGAAAAGGAAAGTTGAAAGAAAAAGGAAAAAGGGAGAGAAATTTTTGCAGAAATTTCCTTGTAATTTTAGTCCCAAGATATTTTTAACTTTTGTGAAGTTTGGACCCTTTGGTTATTATATGCTTAATTATTTAAAAATTAAAAATTATATCAATAATTTGTAAATTAATATTAAAATTTTCTATAGTTTAATTAGAATTATATTTTTCTTTTAATTTTCTATTGAGCAACCAAACATAAAAAACTGTTTTTTTTTAAAAATTTCCTTGAGATTTTCTTCTTTATTTTCTTTCTAACCAAACATAAAAAAAGAAACCAATTTTCATATCATTTTCTTTTATTTTCTCTTTCCCGTTCTTTTTCTTTTCTTTTCCTTCATTTTCCCTCGATCCAAACATAGCCGAAAGGAAGAGAAATAGAAGGAAAAGTATTTAGATTTGAATTAATTGCTGGATTTAGTAAGAGTGTGGCTTAATTGAGAAGTTAATGATAAATTCTCATAATGACGATTTTATAATAAAATAAAATTTTTTGTTGAATACTTAGAAAATTGGTAGCGCATTTACAATTCCCATAAAAAGTCAACCCCAAAACCAAAAAGTTAAAAAAACCACCTACCCTAATTGGGTACAACAAAGCCTTGCGGAGGCGGCTTCACTCAGTCTCGCCTCCTGCCAAAAATAAATAAATAAATAATCACTCTCATGGTCTCGCTCCCATCCCAATCTAAAACCGCATTTTTTATTTCAATAAATAACGATAAGGTAACGTATACTCACTAGTTCCTCATGGGAAATTCTAAATGCGCCCATGTTTTTTTTTCTCAGAGAGCGCCAATTTCCCGATGAGTCCCATGTATCTTTGAAGGGAGCTGCTAGATGCGCTCCATATTTGTCCCAGTGAGTCCAGGACAACGAGTCGATGAGTCCCATGTATCTTTGAAGGGAGCTGCTAGATGCGCTCCATCCTTGTCCTAGTGAGTCCAGGACAATGAGTCAAATTATTTACAAGTTTGTCATTTAAAATTTATTATCAAATTGACTTTATAAATTTCTTAGTGAGTCTCATTCCCTCTTCTCTTTGAGATTGTTTTTCTTAGTAAGCCCCAATCCCTATTTCTCTCATTTTCGGGAGAGTTATCCAAGAAAAAAAAAAAAGGAAAAAAAGAGGGAAAAAGAATCAACCCAAGAAATCATAAATCTTCAACTAAATTTGCGTCTCATCGTGATTTCTAACGATTTCTTAAACTTTATGTGATTATTTCTTTACAAATCTGATATGGATATCTTTTATTAAGAGTTTTTAAGTAGATTGAAGAAGATAAAAAACAAGATTACAAAAATGGTAAAAATCGATGAATCTCCTTGTTTAGAGGAATGTTTAAAGTATTTATGGACTCAATAAACAGTATAAGTTGAATGATGAATGAAGATGGATATTTTTAAAGATTTTGGTAATATGTCTAGTTGCCGCGACTATTTTTTGGAAGTCAGAGTAGAAACCCTGGTCGGGACGGCAATGCTGACCTAAGCAAATGCTAGTCGGGATTACTATCCTGTCCAGAATATTCACTGGTCGGGATTGTAACCACACCCAGGGTATTCACTGGTTGGGGCTGTAATCCCATCTAGTGTATTCACTGGTCGGGACTGTAACCCCATCTAAAGTAATCACTGACTGGGTTTTCCACCCCGGCCAGTAAGGTTTCAAATTTTCAAATAGCGTATTGTATCAAAATAAGTACAAATTGATAACGAAAGTTATATATAATTGACGATAAGTTGAAATTAGCATCTTTCCTTAAATACAAACGAAAAGCTACCCTAATCCAAAGATTGGAAATTTTTCATAAATAAGCTAATACCTACCGGTCATGTTGTACACCCCGGGCAATAAAGTTCACTGGCCGGTGATGAAACCCTGGCCAGTGGGCTTTTCATATGAATTTGTTATTTTCAGAAATGTCCATTGAGAATAAGTTATATCATTCGACAATGGTGAACATTATGTATAAATCACGAATATTAACAACCATCAAACTAAAACGTTCATAACGAAAAATAGATAATATTGACAATAAGTTGAAGTTAACATCATCATCTGTTCAATTCAAATGAAAAAAATACAATTACAAAAGTGAAATTGTTTATAACATTATAACTACAGAGTTACGTATAGTAAGCATGGAAGTACAACACATTATTACCGAGCAATTTTTCTAACACGATGGCAGGTCCATCCACCCATTGTTGGTGGTTCTAGAGATTTAGTCTCGACTTGATCTTCGACATCGGCTAAACCACATAAGCCCGACACTGCTTGTATAATGCTGATATTCCAATACTGCTTATATAATAAAGTTGGTATTCGTTTCCGGATGTCATATTTCCACAAATATTAATATCTCAACACTGCTTATAAAATGAAATTTTTTTTATTAACTCCACAAACCATCTATTCGACTGGCTCAAGCTTAGTGGCCACACAGCTATTTTTTTTCGTATGATTGATACATCTCAATGGTTCTCTTTCCTGACAATAATTGTTGTGTCAAATCTAACTACGCAAATGTGGAACTTATAAATATACGCATTAAAGTGAGTAGACGTACATCGGTGGCTTCGTGCCAGCTTTCTTCCTCCGATGCGAGGCCATCGGTCTAATTCGAGATGACTCAGGTTGATCCATCTGCATAAGTATTGAACATACATTAATCCAAAATTCAAACAATAACCACACAAAATTGGTCTAAATATTCTGTTTGGTGACAATGCGTTTTTTCCAATTTCATAAAAATCCTACTAATTATATCCTAAACCCTACTAGCACTATTAAACAATATACGAGATGAAAATGGAATGAGAGGAAGGAAATAGAAATAATATCTTGTCGGCGGGGCTCAACGGCGTCATCTTCGCGGCCGAAATCTAAGACTCGATTTGGACAGTAGTCGTTGAAGAAAGAGGGAGAAGCCTGAGCGGAAGAAGAAGAGAGTGAATGGGAGGAAGAAGAGAGAGAGAGTGGGGAGGAAGAAGAAGAGAGGGGGCATTGAAAAACCTAATCTTTCAGTGAGCCCCATTTTCCCTCTCAAATATTGCACTGGTAGTTATAGAGACAAAACTGAAAAATTCATGGGGATTACTAAAAAATAAAAGGACTAGTTTCAAACTACTCTGGAGTTCACTAAGAAATTGGGGCTCACTAGGACAAGTATGGGGCGCATCTAGCAACTCCCATTTTTGAAACATGAATTTTTTTTTTTTTTTTTTTGTGAGCACAATCTATTTTTCACAAATACACTCTCTTTACAACTTAACCGATCCACACTGAGCAAACCCCATCCAGCTCTGTCTTTTTCTCTCTTCCCTTTCCCTCTCCTTCGCCTAGAGATCCGCCTCTCTTACGCAAGTCACATACTCCCAGGCAAAGTGTAACAAATTCTAATCCGATCAACAAATTTATATAAAAAATCGAAAAAAAACCTGGTCGAAAATTCAACCATAACCAAATACAAACACCGTTTGGATTCGTTGATCCGACCAGTTATTATATAGGTCGGGGTGTACTCCCCAACCATTGTTTTAGTTCCTACAGACGGGATGCACGGCAGTTAATTTTTCTTTTTGGATTTACAAAAGAAGAAAATATCTTAAATAAATCCTAGTAAACTGATGCAAATAATGAGATTAAAATTTTCCAGAGAGATTTAGGATTTGGAAGATCTGATTTTTTTTTTTTTTTTTTTGGGACTTATGTGTGCAGGGGTTTGAGAGAAAAAGTTTAAGGATTTAGACCCCTAAGAAAAAGGGAGTAGGAAATTGAAGGAATGGTGCTCATTAAGACAATAATTAAGATTTTTTTTATAAAAAAATTTATTGCAAACTTATTATTATTTGCACATTAGGTGATTAGGGGACGAGGCTGCTGGCTAAGAAAAACATGGGGCGCACATTGAATTTCCTTTGCTTGTTCAATTAATTATTATTATTTTTTTTCTGTTATCTCATTTGACCAAGCAATCAAAAGTTAGGGTTTGTCAATAATCTAGTTTGGTTTCTATCCACAAGTGTGACTGGGATCTCTGCTCATCATCCCAGTAATTTTCTCTTTTATTTTTTGATATATGTTTCATTTTAAAACTAATTTTTCGATCAGTGGGAATATTTTAATTCTGGATGCTTTTATTCTTTGCTCGCCTTCATCCAACTCGTCACTGTCAGCCCAAATTTTTTTTTTTTCCGCTCTCGATTCTTTTCTTGTTCGTTCTATTATCTTATTTTATTGAATTAATTATACTTAGACTATATAACTTTATCACTTCTGAAATTATAAATTTTCGCTTAGGCTCTTGGACTACATAGACTCTTGAATTACAGATAAGATAAACGTGATAAGTTATACCCTCTTTATATTACTCTGAGTGTTTTATTGGTATAATCTTTCTCTCACCTAACCATTTAGGATTAGGCTTGAAAATTTCTAATATTTAAGAGGTTCTCAGTTGGGGATTGGGGTTTTTTTTTTTATTTTATTTTTTTATACTTTTTGGTTTTCTTTTGAATTTGAATGAATTTTGATAATTTTTGATAGTTTCAGATAAGGATCTGAGCTGGGTTTGTCGGCTATGGCGGAATTAGTGAGTCCTCGGCTCTACAGCTGCAGCAATTGCCGGAATCATGTCTGCCTCCATGATGACGTCATTTCTAAAGCCTTTCATGTAAAGTTTCTTTAGTTTCTGTGTGTATTTTATCCGAGATTTTTTCAGTAAATGGATGGGTTCTTGATTTGATGGTTGTCGCAGGGAAGAAATGGGCGAGCTTTTCTGTTCTCGCATGCAATGAACATAACCGTTGGGCCCAAGGAGGACCGGCACCTCATGACGGGGCTGCACACGGTCGCTGACATCTACTGCCGTGATTGCGGTGAGGTGCTGGGGTGGAAGTATGAGAGGGCTTATAATGAGACCCAGAAGTACAAAGAAGGTAAATTCATTCTTGAGAAGTCAAAGATCGTAAAGGAGAACTGGTAGCTCCTTTTGAATAATGGTTGGATGGTGTGACCTATAGTTATCAATTGTGTTTTGGGCTTCCAAGGGATTCGTTATGATCATCTTGTACATAGCCGTTCGTTGACTTTCTAAGCTTTTTGCGTATTATCCTGTTGTTAATTTCATCCATTTGTTTGTAGAGATAGGGTGTTGGAGGCCTTTTTCAATTTTTTTTTTTGTGAATATTCAACGGCACGTACTATTAGGCTACTACAATGACCAAATGTTTATAACATGAATGCAGTCATGTTTGTCGGCTTCTTTTGATGATGTTGATTTATTCATCATATTTTGAGAATAATTTTGTTTTTTTTTTGTTTTATTTTTTTTTGGTGGGGGGGGGAGGGGGGCACATTGTTTGATGAATGTCGTATTTTTTGCTTGACTTCAATATGTCCTTACTATTAGGAAATTGAATGGATAATTGTGATGATTTTTTTTAAAGGTAGGCATGCATGGCGGACATGGTGGAGATGCCATGAGGACATAATTCAATTAAGGTATTGTTTAAAACTCCTTGAATATTATAGTTCCTACATAATTATTAGAAGTTCAAACTATAGTATTGACTTGCAAAATGTAATTTTGTTTGCTGTTGTCAAATATATACACACACATATATTTGTATGTATGTATGTATGTATGTATGTATGTATGTATATATGTGTGTGTGTGTTGGGGGGGGGGGATTACTGTAGGTGAGCCGCCAGCTCAGGAAGAGCTATGTGAGCTAACGACAAAACTATATTGATTCAATGATTTTTCTTCAATTTTTTTACAATTATTATCTCCACCTCCTTAATTTCTTTCGGATTAAATTTCATAAATTTTGGAGTTTATTTACTCTTTCATCAAGTGCATACAAAATGTTTGATCCACTGAAAACTCTTAATTTTGTATTAACTTGGTTGAGTACCAAATCAAAACTAAAACCCAAGAAATTGGGTACGAGTGAATCCTAGGGGATCGAAATCATAATCCAAAAGAATTTTAAAAAAAAATATTATTGGAGATAGTGAAAATGAACTGCAGCTCAGGTAACTTGCGTGAGCTGTCAGCTCATTTACATTTTCTTCATATATATATATGTATGTATGTATCTGTGTGTGCGTGCGCATGTCTATATATATATATATACATATACACACACACACACACATATGTATATGTATATGTGTGTGTGTGTATACATATGTGTATATATATACACACAGACACACACGTGTGTGTATATATATATACATATGTGAGTGTGTGTATACATATACATATGTATGTATATGTATATGTGTAGATATGTATATATATATATGTATATGTGTATGTGTATATATGTATATGTGTGTGTGTGTGAGCGTGTGCGTCTATATATGCATACTTATATATGGGATTACTATATTTGAGCTGCCATCTCTGATAAGTTACATGAGGTAGCAACAAAAAATAGTAATAATTACTTTTTTCAATTTTTTCAAATCATAATTTGTGCACCTTTAATTTCTATAGAATCAAATTTCATGGGTTTTGAAGTTCATTTGCCTTTAAGAAATTATATTTTCTAAATTTATCTACCGAAAAGGATATATCTTTGGTCTTAGTAAAAATATGTACTTGTTACCGAGTTTGTTGATAAATATATTTCATTTTTTGTGCTTGCATACTGAAATTATTTTTTCTGGACGTTCTTTTTGTTTTGTTTTTTTTTTTTTTTTTTCTGTCTATTTGGTGGCAACTTCTTCTTTGGATTTGCATTTGCATATGAAAACACTTCTACATGCTGTTCTTTCCATCAAACCCTGTCTTCTTTCATTTCCTTTTGCTGCTTCCTTGTTCCATGACAAGGAAGCATTTAAGTCCTAGAGTTTAAGATTGAGACCGAAGGCCTTCTCTAAAAATTATTAAAACCAATCACCTAATTGTACTTGTTAGTTCCATAATAAACTGACAACTTCATAAGAAATTTACCAATGCTTTGACAGTTTTGCTAGATAAAGATCCATTTTATTAAATAAATTTCGGTGAACCTTACGGTCGTGATGCCGTTAGAAGTTGATCTAAGTGTCAGAGGATATGGCAGGCACTAATGACGGAAATAAGCTTGTTGTTCCCAAAAGACAATAGCCAAAAATCATTCTTCAACCTAATGTTGTGGATAAAAGTCTAAAATTAGACAGTAAGGGTTGGGAAGCGACAGAACTATGGTTGTACCTTTTTGACTTAGTTGTAGCCTTATTGAGGATTAAGAAACAGCATATCCAAAAAAACGAGTGTAGCACAAATGACAATGTGAAGATGGATGAATGAAAATACATTGCTAGGTGGAAGAAATGAATGGATTAATAGCAAATTAGAGCCTTTTCTTATTGAGGATAAAAATGAGGGAGAATTGATTGAGATGGTTTGGATATGTACGACCTAAAGCAATGAGTGCGCCACTTAAGTGGTGATAAGATTATAGTTGATGGGGGCAATGAGGACAAGTGTAGGCTTGTGAGAATTTGGATGCAGGCAATCTTAACTGACTTGAAAGTACTTAGCAAAGCAGATGGCCTTAGTAGAATTGAACGGAAGAAAAGGATTAACATAGTTGATGCGCATCCCTATGATTTTGGGATAAAGCCTTTATTTTTGATGTTGCAACCTTGTTGAGGGTTCTTAATTTTTTTATTGATTATGGTCATTAGATTAACTTCTATATGTTCAGAAACAAAGATATAATGAATGAAATCTAGTGAGCATATGGATTACGTATCACATGGGGAAGGTTTTTTTCTTCTTTTTTCGGTGGTGGGTTGTGGCGGTGTTTCCTGAACTAATTTTTCAACTTGATGTGAGATGACTTTTATCAGGTAAACACCGTTATGATGCTATTCAAAAAGTTTATAGGATTTTATCTAAACATGGATATTGTCTTGTTTTAAATAGGATTGAGAAACTCCTGAACTGGAAAAGACTATAAAATAGAATGAGAGCAGGGAGGGAGGATGGAGACTATATATTACAACATGAATAGGATTAAAGCACTTGACTAGAAATTCTATCTAATAAGGACAGCATGGTTAGTCTACTCTGGAACCTCATTTTGTTTTGAATAGGGCTATGGCCAACTTCAGCAAGAAGTAAGCCTTTTATCTCTGATATGTAGTTGGCTAAGATTATGATAAACTCTAAACTGAAACTAAATGCTAAATTTAATTGGACCAAAATTAGTTTCAGAAGATAATATTGTGTGTAGAACCAGATATAGTCCCTACTGGCTCAAATCTCATGATCCTATAAATAGATATCTTGTCAGTCATCATCACCTTTCATGCCTATATGCTAGCAGCTCTACCAAGGGAGCACTTGATAATGTGTAACATACCATAATGATACTATCATGTGACTAAAAAAATCGCAGGATCCCTTTTAATTTGGCTTGCTCAAACACTCGGTGATAGTATGAAGATTTGGGGCTCTTTGAGATCGCCTTAATAACCATTTATGTTGCTAGATATGACTACATAGATCTATGGCTAACTTTTAATTTGTGTTGCTTAAAAGGATTAGAGATGGTATGCACATTTATGACTCCGAAATGAAATGAAGTGACTGATGCAGTTTTGTTAGAAATTTTCCCTCACTCTATCTCCATGTGCACATATGTTACTCGTCTTATGATTTTTGTTAGATGTTTAACCATGTGTGTAGTTTGTAATTTGCAGTAAACATCATTCTCTGAGGACTTGAATTTCTGTAAATTACTAGGCCTAAATTTCCTGCAAATACAGGATCTATCTTTCTTTTAATATTTAACAGATCTAAGGCTTGAATGACAGTGATTTCTCTTTCATCTTTTGTGGGAAGTTGGTATTTGCAATAGATATATTCCTTGAGGACTCCCGTGAAACAGTAGGTTGGTCCTGCAAATGCTTGAATACCCTACTCTTGTTCTCAAAGAGTTTTTAGGTCTTTGAAATATTGTCTACTTTTAATTTTTCTCCAAAGTTGTTGCACCTATAACTGCATCTCTGGTAGTACGTGTCGTTTTTTAAGTCATCCATGCATTCATAACATATGCAAAAGGGTTCCTAGTTCTTGTATTATTTAGGAAATGTACCGGAGATGACTTTTGTGGTTCTTCAGCTTTTTAGATTTTAAAGAAACATGCAAAGAGATGTTTGGCTATGTAAACAGTCCATACACAAAACAGATTATCAGTAAATATCATGTTCAGGATACTCGTATGCTATCTGAAGCAACACATCGTAGCATGATTTTGTCCCTCATAAGTGAACAGTAGAAATGAGGAAGAGGCTGAATCACCACATTTTTTTCATTTGAGATGACGAGTCATCAAATATGACCTCATTTTTTTCTTCCTCGCATTTCTGCTATCATCATTACTTTTCGCTGCTTCTACCAGCATCTTGCTAATTAATATTGTCATGAATGGTTATTACCTTCTTAACTATATTCATCTTTCTTCTTGCCAAATATGTTTCATCTTGATTTCTGAATCCCCATATGCGAATCGAGCATTTCAACTTATACTTAGTCGTGAGTTACATAGGCATTTCCAACGCATTAATAGTTTAGTTATTAAATTATTTTTAACAGGACAGATGCACCGAGTAACATATGGTTTGTTTAGATGAAAGAGATGAATTAGGGATAGGCACAAATCGAATTTGTAAAGGATTATCTGGAGAGAAGATGATCTTATGCATGAGCACATTTTTGCTCTCTTGTTAATTTTGGAGTTAATACTTATCGTAATTTTACGAGCAGGTGATTTAGGAGGGTTTGATTTGTTGATCTTGTTTTATATATTGGTGGTAAATCTGTTTCTTAGCCTGGAGACTTATGTTTACCAGGCCAATTTGGAGAAAATGGAAGAATGGAAGCTTATGTTGTTTTAATTTGCATTGAGAAATAGAGTCTTTAGGTATAAATTTGGATTTGGTTATAGATTTAAATTTATTTTTGAATGGAGATCTTCCTATAATATACTTGGGCCATGTGGTTGTAGAGGGGAATCCAGAAAGTATAATGTGGACTTATTTCTGAAGTTGAGGGCATGGCTGATCAGATACATACAACATATACAAATTTACCATTGATGGTGGATTCTTAGCACGAACTTTGGCCATGTGGTAGCAGAGGAAATCCAGACTAGAATTTTGTTGTATTTCTTACGTAGGGGCATTCAATGACCTGTAAGATATATATGCCCATGATCTACCATTAGAGTTTCTTAGTGTACGATTGAGATTGATTTGTAAGAGCAGCCTGAGCAACCTGTTAATACATCACCAGATACGGGGGATAGGTAGACAGTATAACGGCATCAGAGGGACTAAATTTTTTCGTTGACGTAGGATGCATGGTTATATGACTAACATAACACCTTAGTAGTTTCAGTCTTGCACCCAAAATCTATTAAAAATGCATATTTTTTACATGCCACCATTTTTTGGATGTGAAAATCACAACTAACGGATTCGGATCATCCATATAAACCCTTCCAATTGAAATTTAAGGGTACCTCCATATTGAAATTTAGGAGCACCTCCATATTGAAATTTAGGAGCAACTCCATAAACAACTCCTTTTGGAGACACCTTAACTACACTTTTTCTATATATATATACAACAACAACAACTAAGCCTTTTATCCCAAGTATTTGGGGTAGGCTATATGAACCAAAAGAGAATCACGCTGGATCGATCATGTCGATAATCCTTCTTTATTCATTCCTATCAAGTAATATCGTCTCATTTAAACCCCAAGAATCCATATCTTTTCCTATCACCTCTATACATATTTTTTTCGATTTTTTTCTTCGCTCTTTTAACTTGTCCTACATTGATAAGCTCCCCTCATCGAAATAGTGTATTTATAGGTCTACGTTGTACATGACCAAACCATCACAAGTGATTTTCTCGCATTTTCTCATCGATGGGGGCTACACCTAGTTTAGCACGAATATCTTCATTTCTCACTTTTCTCTCTTAGTGTTACCGCATATCTAGCGAAACATGCGCATATCTGCCACACTTATTTTCTGCGAATGACGTTTCTTTATAGTTCAGCATTTCGTGCCATATAATAAAACTGGCCTAATAGCAGTTCTATAAAATTTTTCTTCAGTCTTAACGGAATGTTGGAGTAAAAAAAAATATTTATATTATATATATGTATATTTATATTTTTTATATTTTCTATATAAAAAATAAAGTTTTTCTATATATATATATATTTATTTATACATATGAGAATTATGGGAATGAGCCGCCACCTCATGTAAGTTACTTGAGTTAGCAATAAAAAAAATAGAAATCTCATTTTAAAAAAAAAATATTTTGGATTATGATCTCGACCCCATGGGGTACACTCATACCTAATTGCTTGAGTTTTAATTTATGATTTGGCCTTTCATCAAGTAGACACAAAATTAATGATTTTCAGTAAATACAACATCTCGTATCTACTTGATGGAATGATAAATGAACTCTAAAACCCATAAAATTTGATTATCAAGAAGTTAAAAAGATGGAGACCATAATTTCAGAAAAAATAAAAAAAATATAATAGAATCACTATTTTTTTGTTGCTAGCTTACGTAAGTTTTCTGAGCTGGCGGCGGCTCATCTACAGTAATCTATATATCATAATTATAGATTAATGTGATCAAATTGTGCTTTCTTTACATAATTACTTGCAATATTGCTGAATTCTTGTAACTTATGAACATTTTCATTTCTTTCCTATTCAAAACCTCTGAACTTATATTAGATTAGCATCTTTTCTGCGGCTAGTATTCAAATCTTGTCTTTGCAAGTTTAGTTTCTTTCTGCAATTATGGACTTTCTAACTCTTGTAAGTGAATAGCTTGGATGGGTTATTGTTATGTTCATTATCATTTAACCACTTTTCCCATCGCACAAGAAAGCTTTACCCAAAAGCCCCTCCAGGTTCTTGCAATTGGCTGTCAATTTGGGTTAAGCCTCCACGAATTTGGAGACAAGTTCTAGATCAGTTCAACATTATGCCATAAAGAAATTATATTTTCTAAATCTATCTGCCTAAAAAGAAGATATCTTAGTCTTAGTAAAAATACATACTTGCTTTAGTTAGCTACCAAGTTTGTTGATAGATGTATTTCCTGTGCTTGCACACTGAAATTATTTTTCCTGGATTATTCTTGTTGCGCTTCCACATGCTGTTCTTTCCATCAGACCCTGTCTTCTTGCATTTCCTTTTGCTACTTCCTAGTTCCATGACAAGCGCATTTCAATCCTGGAGTTTTAAGATTGAGAAGAAGGACCTCCTCTCAAAATTGTTAAAACCAATCACCTTATTGTACTTGTTAGTTCCATAATAAACTGACAACTATGTAAGAATGTACCAACGCTTTGACAGTTTTGCTAGATGAAGATCCATTTCATTATATGAACTTTGGTGTACCTTATGGTTGCTATACTGCTATGAAACTGATCTTAGAGGATATGGCAGGCACTCATGAAGGAAATAAGCTTACTGTTCCCAGAAGACAATAACCAAAAATCATTCTTCAGGCTAATATTGTGGATAAAAGTCTAAAATCACACATGACATGGGTTGGGTTGAACCATTTTGACTTAGTTGTAGCCTTATTGAGGATTAAGAAACAGTATGTCTAGAAAACGAGGGTAGCAAAAATGAGAATGTGAAGATGGATGAGTGGAAATACATTGCTAGGTAATGAATGGATTAATAGCAAATTAGAGCCTTTTCTGATTGAGGATAAAAATGAGGGAGAATCGATTGAGAGGGTTCAAATATGTACAACAAAAACTAGTGAGTGCGCCACTAAAGAGGTGATAAGATTATAATTGATAGGGGCAATGAGGACAAGTGTAGGCTTATGAGAACTTGGATGGAGGCAATCTTAACTGACTTGAAAGTACTTAGCAAAGTAGTTGGCCTTAATAGAATTAAATGGTAGAAAAGGATTAACATAGCTGATGCCCAATCCTAAGATTTTGGAATAAAGGCTTTATTGTTGATGTTGTTATAACCTTATTGAGCGTTCTTAATATTTTATTGACTATGGTCATTAGATTAACTTCTGTATGTTCAGAAATGAAGATATAATGAATGAAATCTAGTGAGCATGTGGATTACATATCACATGGGGAAGGTTATTTTCTTCTTTTTTCGGTGGTGGGTTGTGGCGGTGTTTCCTGCGCTAACTTTTCAACTTGCTATTAGATGGCTTTATCAGTTTAACACCATTATGATGCTATTCAATAAAGTTTGTAGGACTATATCTAATCGTGGATATTATCTTGTTTTGAGTAGGATTAAGAAACTCCTGAACTGGAAAAGACAATAAAATAGAATGAGAGCTGGGGGTCGATGGAGACTGTATTGCAACGTGAATAGGATTAGAACACTTGACTAGTAATTCTATCTAATAAGGGCAGCATGGTTAATATTTAATCTGGAGCCTCATTTTGTTTTGAATAGGATTATGACCAACTTCAGCAAGAAGTGAGCCTTTTATCTCAGATATATGGTTGGCTTAGATTATGATAAACTCTAAACTGAAACTAAAGACTAAATTTTATTGAGCCAAAATTGATTTCAAAAGATAATGATGTAGAACCAGATATACTCCCTACTGGCTCAAATCTCATTATCTATAAATGGATGTCTCGCCAGTCATCACCTTTCATGTCTATATGCTAGCAGCTGTACCAAGAGAGCACTCGATAATGTGTTCACCATAATGATTACTATCATGTGACTAAAAAAATCAGTGATAGTATGAAGATTTGGGACTCTTTGAGATTGCCTTAATAACCATTTATGATGCTAGATATGACTACATAGATCTAAGGCTAAATTTTAATTTGTTTTGCTTAGAAGGATTAGTGATGGTATGCACATTTATGACTCCCTAAATAAAATTAAGTGACTGGTGCAGTTTTCTTAGAAAGTTTCCCTCTTTTCATCTCCATGAGTGTACATAAAGTTACCTGTTTTATGATTTTGGTTAGATGTTTAACCATGTCTGAAGTTTGTAATTTGCATTAAACATCATTATTTGAGGACTTGAATTTCTGTGAAATTACTAGGCCTAAATCTCCTGCAAATACAGGGTCTATCCTTCTCTTAATATTTAACAGATCTTAGGTTTGAATGACGGTCATTTTCCTTCCCTCATTATGTATTCTTTGAGGACTCCCGTGAAACAGTAGGTTGGTCCTGTGAATGCTTGAATCTCCTACTCTTGCTGTCTAAGAGATTTTAGGTCTTTGAAATATTGTCTGCTTCTAATTTTTCTCGATAGTTGTTGCGCCTATAACTGCATCTCTGGTAGTTCATGTCGTTTTTTAAGTGATCCATGCATTCATAACATATGCAAAAGGGTTCATAGTTCTTGTATTATTTGAGAAATGCCCCGGAGATGACTTTTGCGGTTCTTCAGCTCTCCAGATTTTAAAGAAACATGTAAAGAGATGGTTGGCTATATAAACAGTCCATACACAAAACAGATTATCAGTAAATATCATGTTTAGGATACTCGTATGCTATCTGAAGCAACACATAGTAGCATGATTTTGTCCCTCATAAGTGAGCAGTAGAAATGAGGAAGAGGCTGAATCACCACATTTTTTCGTTTGAGATGACGAGTCACAAATTATTACCTCATTTTTTTCGTCCTCGCATTTCTGCTATCATCATTACTTTCGCTGCTTTTACCAGCATCTTACAAACAAACATTTTTCATGAATGGTTATTACCTTCTTAACGTTGTTCATCTTTCTTCATGCCCAATATGTTTCATCTTGATTTCTGAATCACCATAAGCATATCGAACGTTTCAACTTATACTTAGTCTTTAGTTTCATAGGCATTTCCAACGCATTAATAGTTTAGTTATTAAATTATTTTTAACAGGACAGATGCACCGAGTAACATATGGTTTGTTTAGATGGAAGAGATGAATTAGGATAAGCACAAATTGAATTTGTAAGGGATTATCTGGAGACAAGAGGGTCTTATGCATGAGAGCATTTTTGCTCTCTTGTTAATTTTGGAGTTAATACTTGCTGTAATTTCATGAGCAGGTAAATTAAGGAGGGTTTGATTTGTTGATCTTGTTTTATATATTGGAGGTAAATCTGTTTCTTAGCCAGGCCAATATGGAGAAAATGGAAGCTTATGTTGTTTTAATTTGCATTAAAAAAAAAAAAAAAAACAGTTTTCAGGTATAAATTTGGATTTGGTTATGGATTTAAAATCTATTTTGAATGGTGGAGATCTTCCTATCATATACTTGGGTCATGTGGTTGCAGAGGGAAATCCAGAAAGTATAATTTGGACTTATTTCAGAAGTCGAGGGCATGGCTGATCAGATACATAGAACAACAACAACAACAACTACTACAATAACAACTAAACCTTTTGATCCCATGTATCTGAGGTAGGCTACATGAACCAAAAGGGAGTCACGCCGGATCAGATACATAGAATTTTGTTCTATTTCTGATATAGAGGCATTGAATGGTGGAGATCTACCATTTTATGAGCCTCTTAATGTACGATTGAAACTGATTTTTAAGAGCAGCCTGCGCAACCTAATTCATCACCAGATATTGAGGACAGCTAGACAGTTAAACGGCAGGCAGCAGAGGGATTTAATTTTTCGTTGCATGGTGCTTAGTAGTTTCAGTCTTGCACCCAAAATCTAGTAAAATGATGGATTTTGGTCCAATAAAGTCCTTCTGACAAAATGAGTATATTTGAAAGTTTTATTAAGACAGCTAGACAGTAGAACTGACTTTATAGGCTTATTTTTTTTTTTTCCTTCGATTTTATATAGCACATATTTGTGGATTGCATAGCACCTTAATTTTAGTGTCGCTGCTTCTTTCGGTTTATGAATTTTGTGATTTTTATTCAGAAATATGTGGTGCTGATTGGATATGCAAGTTATGCTTTAATTCATTCGAAGGAGTATGGTGGTTAACAACCAATTCTGCCTCGGAGAATTTTCCACAACCATCTCTGTCAATTTTTGCCATCCATTTTTATGTTTTTTTTTTTCTAATGGAAAATGGTTACAAATCTCTATATACCGATACACACAATTTTTCTGATATATCAATTTTACTCTTTGTTTCTGTTATGTAGTTAATCTGCTTTAATAGGGTTTCTTATTTCAAGCAATACCAATGATATGCTTTTTTGTTTCTCGTCAAGTTCCAATTACACCCCCGAGCGATGTATTCCTGTTGCCGAATTTTATGACTATGCAATATAGATGTTTATCTTTACACCAGCACATTGCCTTCATCCAAGGTCTCAATGCGGTGGCTTCCTGTTCTCTAGGATTATAATTTTGATGTACTTTGTACCTGAAATTGTTTCTTGTGAGGAGACGAATTTAAATTTGTGAAATGCTGATAGGATGACCTCTAAAGCTTTGAAGAAATGTTAAAGATTTTGATTGTATTGAGAAAATATTATTGAACAAGAGTACTAAAGATCAAACAATTTAGATTCTGGACATATATTCTCATTGGAGACTGATTCTGTACATGACTCTGGTAATACTGCTATGATGGCTAATATGTGCATTGTTAGGGTAATATCTTAATTGTGCATTTGTTGAGGTATTCTCTAAATTGTGCATTGATGAGGTGACATTTGAACGTGCTCAGTTTCTTGCTATCCTTGTGATCATTAAAGTTCTGCTAGTTTCATGGATGTTTCAGTTGTTCTCTTTTGTACTTTTCGTAAGGTTAGGGTTAGGAGTTGGGGGTTAGAAATTGTTGGAGCTTTGACGTTTTCGGAGTAGGAGATTTTGGGTAAATTTTTATTGTATTCATGGTCTGGAGGCGGGTAGATTCATCTAAATACATTATCAGATTGAATGGTTGAAGGTTGGTGACAAAATTATCCATGTTAACAACCATGTGTACTTTTGTTTCTGCCCTAGGTCTAAAAGCGTACTTAGGGTGTCTTATCTTCTTCTTCTTGTGTTTGTTTGCTAAAATTGAAGAATGAAGTATATTAGAAATTGAAGGAAATATTATTTAATTAATTAAACTAACATTATTTATCTTATTTAATTTATTTTTTATGGAAAAAGTACCACTTTTGAATGATAATGATGATATATAAATATAATTTTTTTTTGTTTTTAACTTGTTCCTTTATTTTCTAAGCTCTTCTAACTAAAAAGTGTGTGGAAGAAAATTTTGGAAGCAAGGTGTTACGTATGCGTCACTTCACCATATAAAAAATAATTTTCAACTTTTTTTTTAACCAAACAAATACTTGAAGCAGTGGAAGTAGTTTTATTTTTATTATTTTTATTTTACTTTCATACAAACAAATACACCTATAAATGTCTTTCAGCTAACCATTTTTTCAACGTAGGACTAAAACAAACATATTTTCACCTTCATCTTGCAAGACTTCTCACCTAATAGATTCAAAATACTCGTAACATGTAAAAAGATACTACAAGGCTTGTGGCATTTAAAATAAATAATCTTTTAGCATATTAAGGAGATTTATTATTATTATTATTATTATTTTCTCTGCTAATTGGTGGACAATATGTCCGAGGGATTAAACAAACAGGTGCTATAAGAGATTCGGATCGAGTAATTACTCAAAATGATAGGGTGCAGCAGAATTCAAAATTTTGGGACTTAGGTGCTGTTGTTTGACTACTCTACTGATAACAATGGTGATGCTAATCTCTAATCAGTTAAACAAAACACTTGTTTTGTTGACATAATTAGGCCGAACAACAAGTTAAAAAGAATATGAAGGGTGGTGTCATGGGTGAGGTACACTGTCAACCCTTGCATTAAAATTGTCAACAAATAAATACCTAACCACTCATCAGAATGGAATCTTGGACACTTCATTCATTTACTTCTCATAATTATCTGTAGGATAAGTTGCATAGAGTTGAAAAAAATGGGTTTATTACATATTTGTCCCTTAAATCTTTAAAAATTAGAATTTAGTCCCCCGTATCTTCATATTTATAATTTAGTCCTCCAAATCCTTTAAGTTACCTCATTTTTGTCCCTCAGTCATATTTTTAGTTTGAATTTCCTATTATACCCATGAGTTATTTCACTTGAGTCTTTCCTTTCCCCTTCCTCCTCTCTTTCTCTTCTTATTGTGTTCCCCTCTCAATTCTTCTCCTTTCTTTCTTCCCTCCTATTTAATATCTAAAGTAAAGTTACTGAGGGGAACCCAATAAGAAGAGCGGAGAGAGAGAGGAGAAGAATGGAGAGGGAAATACAATAAGAAGTGAAAAAGAGAAGGAAGAGGGAAGGGAAGACTAAATTGAAATAACTCAGGGGTATAACGAGAAATTCGGGCAAAAAATATGACTGAGAGACTAAAGTGAGCTGACTTAAAGGATTTGGGGGATTAAATTATAAATATGAAGATTTGGGAAACTAAATTCTAGTTTTTAAAGATTTAAGGGATAGATATGTAAAAATCCCAAAATAAATATAGCAACTCTTTTGTTGACATAAAGATTTTTTTTTTTTTTGTCATTTTAATTTTTTTTGACTACTCATTGCAATGAGCTGATTCCTCCTGGGTTCATTAATGCAAAATAACAGAATAAGGTGATAAAAAGTAATATAAGGATAGGGTCCAACACAATGGACATCCCACGACACATGAATAATAGACAATTTATAAATGAAGAATTCAAAGTAACCAACTAAAATTACATAATTGAGAGTAAACAACCTTCATGACAATGAAGTCTCCATGATCATAAGCTCACAATCGAGCTTTCACATAGGGATGAGAATCGACAGGTGTATTAGTTAATTTTTAACTCGTTCTATTTAAAATTTTGAATTAGAAAAATAAAAATTTTATTTTTAATTCAGAATTTTTAATAGAATAGACCAAACTTGGTCTGTATTTACGCCCATTATCATTCCTACTCTCAGATCTCATAACCATGTTTAGGTGTGAGAAAATACTAAGTTACCACAAGGGATTAGTCGGTCAGAAAGGTTTTTCAACTCTTGAAAAGAAAATTTTCATTTCTTATAAGAACAGTTTTTTTTTTTATAATTTTTTTTAAGAGGATTAATGTTTAGTATTCTCTTGCAAACTCTAATTAAAGAAAATCATATATTACAGCAAGTGACACAAAATGCTTAGAGGCTAGGCTGATTGGTTCATGTATTTGGAATATGGATTCCGATAACATGGATGAATCACAATAAGATTCAACATTATATTAAAAAATTTGTTTTATATGAACATATTTTTATACTTCAAATATCATTGATAATTTAATAATTGAATATCATCACACTCGGTATTAAAGTTTTTTTTTTTACCATTTGATCAAAAAATTTGGATTTTTTAAATCTCAAATCCTTATTTTTGATATACAATGATAACAAATAAATAATTTGTTTGTTATAACTTATATACACAAACACTCTCAAAAAAGCTAAACATTTTGTTTTTTTTATTGGTTGACTAACTCTTTACTTGGTCGATTAATCCAGAGTTGTGATATTCTTTAGCTTTCTAATGGGTCTACTACTCGTGTTAGTGGTTGACTAATGCAGAGTTTTAGTATTCTCTATCACTTGGTTGATTAACCATATAGTTGACTGATTAATCCTGAGTTTAAACCCTTGAAATTTATCTTAATAGTTGACCAACTCATGGCCTTGGTCCACCAATCATAGAATTTTAAAGAATTGCATACAGAAAAATTTAAGGAAAAAATTATATACATAAAAAGAGGAGACGGAAAATTCACCGGTGGTGAAGGAGATTTCTTCACTAGTGCTTAGATAGCCTAATAATTGTATTATACATAACGCCACTTAAAGGGCGATTAAGAAAGTTCTTTTATTTGTTAACTTGAGTAACGCCATGTAATACAATTATTGGGCCACCTAATCGTTAGTATTTTTTCATTTTATTATTCATGAAGTCATTGTAGCATAGTGGTGAGTATTTTTATCTCATATATGAGCGTCTCGAGTTTGATTCCTGTCAACAGCAAATCCCTTCTTATTTTATTTTATTTTTCCAAATAAATATATTTTCTTGTGTAACTATTACAAATGTAACTATTAAATTTCGGACTCAAACAATTTTTTTTTTCTTAGTCACTATTTCATTCCAATTAAAAGATAAATTAGATGAAACATATAATGATATATTTTCTTGTGCATTTTCTTTATTTGCATTTTCTTTTTTACTTTGTTTTATTTTTCCCAATAAATATATTTTCTTGTACAACTCCATATCAATATGATTTCTAATCAAATAATTAAACATTAAAATAAAAATTATTAATTCAATTGCAGTACAAATATACATAATAAGTCCTGGACATCCAATCATAGAAATCAATTCGATTGCAGTACAAATATACATAATAAGTCATGGACATCCAAGAATAGAAAATTTTGATCGAGTACAAATAAAAAACAAACCCGCATCAAAATATCATAAAGTATGACAAAAAATACTGTCACTCATTTTCTTGAAAGTCAGTTAACATTATCTTCGAGTTTCTTACAATATCTATAAAGATACATGATAAAAGTTGAACATTAAATTTACGGACTCTAATAAAAATTTAGAGATATTATTGCACCTAGAATTTAAACTAATCACTGTCTCCGTGTCTTCTTTAGGAGTTGATGTTGACGTGTGGTTCGAGTCGTTCTCGTCTTCGAGTTTGATGTTGATGTTGATGTCTTCCTTAGGAGTTGATGTTGATGTCTCCGTGTCTTCCTCTACTTGTTCCTTTGGTTGTTCCTGAGCGCAACTAGTTTGCACGGTTTTAATCTTCGTAAGTTTGAGGGAGATCGGTCGTTTGAGATTGCTAAGTTGCTAGAGATAGGCCATAACTTCATCTATATTCTGAAGTTGTGCTCTACCTTCTTCCATGTGCATGCGAGGTTATTGATGGTGTAAAATTATTTTAACCACTCCGACATCTATTCTGCCAATACAAAATAAAATTCATATCAGTAAATACATTATGCTTTATAATTAAGCCACTAACATAATAATCGCGCTAGACAAACTGAACTGCAAATTGACAGTATACATATGTAAACACGACTGTGAAATTAGCGTTTTACTAATCTAAGCATGACAGTTAAAATAATATTATAACAATCAAAACACTGCAGTATCAGACTTCAAACAATACATGAACTCAAAAAAAAGTAGACCAAGATTGAAACTTAGACTATATAATTTTGTTTTTCTGCAGTTTGTGTTTCTTGTTCCATGCGTAATACTCTAACTAATGAAATTTTAAAAAAAAATACATATTATAACTAAACCAAGGTTTTAAATATCAGTTATTACTGATATGCATTATGAACATTGTATCAAATTATGATACAATATAGACCCTATAATATCAATATTAATATTTACAATGTAACATCCCCAATACTAAGTCTCCTCCAAGTCCCCCTTCAACATCAGTCCAAAGTCCAAATAAGAAAAACTTGAAATATAGTACCAATATTAATATAAAATAAAACCTTAACACACCCATGAATATGAGTAAGTGGCATGCTTGAATTTTAATTCACTCCTCTTGAACAATTCCTTACTTTAGTAAGCGATAATAGGCATCGTATTCAATCTTACATTCAATAAACAAGATGTCCATATCTAATCAGAGCTTACGAACCCAAATATAACTATAAATTTCAACAAAAAATAGAATTAGCAAGCTACCTAATTTTCACATTGGCGCCTTTTAGCCTCTGTGTGTAGATGAATCGTCCTGGAAAGACAATATACTAAATTAACTAATAAAATTTAATATTAATGTCCATGATTAGAAAAATAATTAAATTTCACATATTTTACAACTAGGATTACAATATTAATTTTTCTTAATAATTATAATCTAAATATTAAAAATATTAACAAAAAAATATTACAACCAAATTTACTATCTCCTCCCCTCTTCCTCCTCTCCAACCCAACAAAATTACAAAACCTTAATATTGACGAGTTGTTTGATCCAAAAATAAAAAAAATCTAAATTAAAAAAAATATTACTAGATTAGGAAATCTTACCTACCAATGGCGGGAAGGCGGCGGCGGCGGCAGAAGAACGGCGGCGGTAATGATCAGAGATCGGCGGCGGCGTCTGAACGACGACAGCGACGGCGTCGGCCGATCAACAGCGGTGGCGACGGCTCTAGGAACGGAAAAGAGAGGGAGATTTTGAAGGAGAAGGAGATAGAGAATGGAAAAGAGAGGATTAGGGGAAGTGGAAGGGGAAAGAAGAAGTTAGGATTATGTTTTTTTTTTTTTTTGGTTTAAGCAGTTAGAGAGGAAAATGGGAGAGAAGAGGGAGAGGAGGATGATGGAAAATTCTATTTGCGCACTGCATTTTACTCTTGACACCCTGATTTCTCTTTACACCAAACTCATATTTTGAAATATTGTCATTTTACTTTCTGCTCCCAAATTTTTTTTCCAAAAATAACATTCCTCTTTTTCTCTAACTCCTCACCCGTCCGATTCTATTTAGGAAAAAAAATATTTTGATCGGGTATTAATATCCGACCAAGAAACATTCTAGTCGGGTATTAATACCCGACCAGCAAGCGAAGTCTCCCAAAAAAAAACTAATTAACGATAAATTTCAAACAAATACGCATAAAACCTAAAAAAATTTAAATCGTACCTTAGATTTGTCCTTTAACACCAATTTCATGTTGGAATTTTCCATTTGTATAAAAAAACTCAAACTCAAATTTCACTTGTTACGGTGAAATCGAAGAATTTAAAATTCTTCTAATATTTTCAGGAATGTTCATGTAAAAAAATTTAAGGGCTCAAGAAATCAAATCGATAATTTTGTAGGAGATGTGTTTTTATTAAATACTAAAAAAAATCATTTAGGATTTAGAGAGAAAATAGAGAAGGTACACGATGAGTCGTAGTTTCAAATTTTAAAAAGTTTTAGTTTGGAATTTATAAGGGTAATTTAGTAAAAAAAAATAATAGCAAACTTATAATTATTTATAAGTTTCAAAACCGTGCGTCAAGAGTAAAATGTCGTGTGCAAATAGAATTTTCCAAGGATGATAAATAGAGGTGAAGGGTAATTTTGGAATTTTTAGTGTGTTCACTAGAAAAATCCTCTCTTTAGTAAATTCTATATGGATTCACTAGAAAATCTGGACTCACTGGGAAAAATGGTGTGCTCCTTTGGAAGCTCCCTTTGAGAGGAGCTGAGAAAGTTGAAGAGTCACTGTCAAGAAAGAGAGACGCAAAATTGAAGGGAGAGAAAAATGGGGAATTTCTAGATGGGCACTAGATTTTTCCTAGTGAGCCCACTTTTCCTGGTGCGCACGTCTTAACTTTTTCAAAAACCTTATTTTTCCTAGTGAGCACACCTATTTTACCAAATTACCCTCACATCTCCCTCTCTTTCTCTGTCCGGGGTATCCAGCCCGGACAGAGAGTCTCTGTTCGGGCTGGATACCCCGGACAGAGGGTCCCTGTCCGGGCTGGATACCCCGGACGGGGGGTGGGGGTTGGGGCGAAGGCGAGCGGAGAAGGTGAGGGCGGCGGCGGTGAGTGGTGAGGGCGAGAGCGAGGGCGGCGGCTAGCAGCGAGGGTGAGGACGGCGGCGGCGGCGAGTGGGGAGAGCGAGGGCGAGGGCGGCGGCTAGCAGCGAGGGTGAGGGCGGCGGCGGCAAGCGGGGAGGGCGAGGGCGAGGGCGGCGGCTAGCGGCGAGGGTGAGGGCGGCGGCGGCGAGCAGGGAGGGCGAGGGCGATGGCGACGGCTAGCGGCGACGGCGGCGGCGGCGGCGGCGAGCGGGGAAGGTGAGGGAAGGGCATTTTTTGACAAAAAAAATAATGGCAAATTGGTAAATAAAACGATCTTTTAAGTGGGCTCACTAGGAAATATGCCGTGCCCATCTAGAAACTCCCGAAAAATGAGAGGGAGGAGGGAGATTGTACACCACCATTTTGGGGATAACAATGTACGCTTCCCTTTAAAAATTATTAATAAAAGTAAAAAGCACTCTCTGGGGGGCATTCTAAATGCGCACAACATTTTATGAAGTGAGCACCACAAGTATAGTAAAATGATTTACAACATAGAGGAAAATGGTGCTACTAAGTCAAGTGGGGTGCGCATTTAGAATTTCCCACTCTCCGTCCCTCTTAAATTAATAATTTAAAAAAAAAAAAGCAAAATCCAAATTTTTGCACAATCAGGGGATTCCAATCAGGTATTGATTGAATCTATACAACAAATAATTCCAATCAGGTATTGATTGAATCTATACAACAAATAATTGATTTGCTGGGTTTGGAGAATTTCTGAAAGTAAGGGTGTGTCTGTTTGCATGGAAGTGGAAAAGAAGTAGTAGAAGTAAAGTCATTTCTACTATTTTATGTGTTTGTTTGCACTAGAAGTAAAGTAAAAGTTACTTCTATAATGGTGAGGTGGATCCTACGTCCCATCTTTACTTCTCAATTTTACTTCACATTGATTTTGGGTAGAAGTATAGTTTGAAGTAAAAAGTAATAATATTTTATTATCTTGTGTCTTTCTATCTTTTTCTTTATTAAAAAAAATAAATATTTTATTTTTCTTCCATCTCTTCTTTCTTTCAAAAAGTAAAAAACAAACACTAAAAATATATGCAATATGATACTTCCAACTTATTATTTTTGGAAGTTATTTCTAATCTTCTTCCTTACTTTCACTACTTTCAAACATCCAAATACACCCTAATTTGCGTAGAAGTAGAGTAGAGCTAATGGAAGTAAGGTTACTTCCACTACTTCAAGTATTTGTTTGACTAAGGGTGTGTTTGGATCATAGAAGTACAAAAAGTGAATAAAGAAATTTAGAAGTAACTTTCCAAATAGAAGAAGAGACTTCTTCGTATGTTTGTTTGCTAATTTTTGAAAGATTAGAATGTATTAGGAAATTAAGTTAATATTATTTAATTGATTAAATAAAATAATAATTATATTATTTTATTAGTTTTTATACATAAAAATATAATTTTTGAATGGTAATCATGATATACAAATAAAAATTAATTTTTTGGTTTAATCCTCTGCTTGCTAGAGCTCTTCTAGACTAAAAGTATGAGAAAGAAAAGTTTGAAAGTAAGGTACCACGTATACGCCACATCAATATTTAGGAAGTAACTTCCTATTTACTTCTTAACTAAATAAATACTTGAAGTAATAGAAATAACCTTATTTCTACTATTACATTCTACTTCTATGCAAACAAACATACTCTAAAATGAAGTTGAAAATTATTTCTTATATGCTAAGGTAACACCTATGTGATATCTTACTTTCAAAAATTTCTACATTTTATTTTGGCTTGGAAGAGCTCTAGAAAATAGATGATCAAGGCAAATAAAATATTTTTTTATTTGCATACTATCATTGCCCTTCAAAAAGTATATTTTATATATATAAAACAAATATAATAATATGGCTAATTATATTCAGACCTACTATAGTATGAGAGATGTATAACATATCACCTCTAAAGTTTAAAACTCTCACTTAGACCTTCTGGACTGCAAAAAAAACTAACAGGAAGGTTTAGATGAACATATTTTTTCCGTAGTCTAGAGAGCCTAAGTAAGAGTTTAAAATTTTAGGAGTGATAAATTATACATTCGATACTAAGGGAGTCTGAGTGTAATTAAACTATAATAATATAAGTATTGTTTATTTAATTAATTATATAATAATTACATACTATTTTCTAATTTACTTTTTCCTTTTAAAAGTTAAAGCAAATAAATATAAAAAGTAGTCTCTTTTTCTATTTTTATTTTAAAAATTACTTCTTAGTTCATTTTCTAGTTACACTTTTTTTTTGTTAGCCAAGCACAACTAAAAATCTCTCCCAAATCTTCACTGAAATCCCTTAAAAAAAAAAAAAACACGCCCTGAGAGGGAAAAAAAAAGAAAAAGAAAAAAAAAAGAAAAAAAAAAAAAAAAAGGGAAGGAAGAAGAAGCATGCAGAGATGCTGGCGTATGCCAGTTGGGGGGAAGCTTCTTCCCTTCCCTCCCACATCATTGCAGCCTTTGCAGCAACAAATGGAGGCTAAAAAAAAAAACAAAAAAAAAAAACAACAATTGCACCCTATACTACCACCCCCATTTCTCAACAATGCACTCCATTTTGGTGGTAGGACTGTAAAAAGTACTAGCGTGGCCCTAATTTAAGGGCAAGTTGGGGCCTTTGATATTTAAAAAATATAATACAAGATATAAAATATAAATACTTAGTCTATATAATACAAAATAATATAATATAATTATTGATATTTCTTTTAGCAAATTTTGGTTAAATCCACATAATTTTTTTGTCCATTCGAGTTAAAAAAACTAAATACCAAATAGGAATCTACTCAAATTTCGATGATAAGTTTTATTTCTTAAAAAAAATTCCTTTAAAATGCTTAATAAAATTCAGTGAATACGATATGCAAATTTCTATATTCTAATTTAAACACAACAATGACTTGCTGGATTAAAAACTTAATCTTTATACATGTTAATGTAATTCATATTATTTGTTAATAAAATCAAAACAGATTATTACTAATTTACTATAGTGAAAACTGCGTGGATAGATGGTAAAGCAAAAGGAAAAAGGGAGTGATAATATCAATCGGAGGCTTCGTCTCTCTCAAGTCGGGTCCAGGTCAAAATCGACGGTTCCAGATTAAGACCCCAAGGGCGCAAGCTCAGTATTTTTTAAGATTAAGCACAGTATTATGATAAGCCGACGCCTCTGTTATTTTTCTTTTAAAAAAAAAAGAGAAGAAAAAAAGGGGAAATTGAGAGAGAGAGAGAGGAGAGAGAGAGAGAGAGATGGGTCTTCTCTCAAACAGGGTGGAGAGGTCAGAGATCAAGGCTGGAGACCACATCTACACTTGGAGAGCCATCTACACTTACTCTCATCACGGTATCGTCAATCCTCATCGACCCTCTCCAATTCCTTTTTCTTGTTTAGTTTATGTTGATTGCGATGGCTTCAATGGATTTTGATTCAATTCTGAGTGATGGGTTAGTTTGTTTTTGATAGGGGAGTAATGGGTCTTTTCTATAATTGGGCATTGGTTCGTCTCAGCATGTTTGATCTACATACATTGTGTCCTCAGTTGGCAAATGCTTTGGGATTCATTGCTAGTGATTAGATTTTAGTTAGAGTTTTTTTTTTTTTTTTTGGGTGGTGTTCTTGAATTGTTTGGTTGGGGAATTAGTTTAATTTTGCCCACATTGATTGCCCTGTGAAAGAGATGTGGTTGCTTGTTTCATATAAAGTCTTAGTTGGGCTTTGCCTACCAAACAATCTTATGCTCGTTTCGATTAAATTAGAAGTTTGCATTCCCTTGATGCATGTCCTTATTGTTTTGATGATGAACTAATTTATGTTCATGGTGTTTAACCGGTTACTTAATCCCATGATAAATTTTATACATTAAGGGAAAAAAAGTCTTATTGCTCTTAATGGCCCCTTATTGCTCTTAATGGCCCCCTAGTTGTATTTCTTTTGTGTAGGTGTTTGATCGTCGCGAGGCATGGTCCATCTTATTTGGAACCCTACCTTTAGATGAAGTTGTATGTTCTATTAGATTAAATTAGAAGTTTGCATTCCCTTGATGCATGTCCTTATTGTTTTGATGATGAACTAATTTATGTTCATGGTGTTTAACCGGTTACTTAATCCCATGATAAATTTTATACATTAAGGGAAAAAAAGTCTTATTGCTCTTAATGGCCCCTTATTGCTCTTAATGGTCCCCTAGTTGTATTTCTTTTGTGTAGGTGTTTGATCGTCGCGAGGCATGGTCCATCTTATTTGGAATCCTACCTTTAGATGAAGTTGTATGTTCTATTATTTATTGTTAACAAAACACGGAGGGCAGTTAGCTCGCCCTTTTAACCTTCAAAAAAAGTGTTATTGCTGAAGTTGGTGGTGAGGATGACTTATACAATTATTTTCATAGGCCAAAGATGTGCTGACGTTGAAGATTTGATTGTTTAGATGTTTCTATGCACCGATTTTACGTAGGTTCTTGTCTCTGTCCTTGTCGTGTATGAGATTCTATAGGTTGAGTTCATTTCTCAGTTTCCTCAATTCATTTATCTTTGGATTTCTTATTATGCACAATGCTGATGGTATTAGTCGTAGGTTGTTGGTGGTTACTTTAAATCATTCATTGTTAAATCATCTCTGCGTTTGTTATGGCAGACCCTTTATGGAGATGTTTTCAGAAGAATACTCTGAAAAATAGCTGAACCTGTTAGCACTTGAACCCGTTGCATATCAATTACTCACTCTGTCAATATTTTCTGGTTGTGGTATAGACTTGCAGGCGAACTCCTTTATAGTAGCCCCTCTTTGTTTCGTTACTTGATCTAATGTGAGGCACGCTCAACATTTTGACATTCGATTGAATGAGATGAACACAAATGTCGATGCAGTATCCGCTGTCATCATCATGCCATAATCCATGTAAACAAAACAGCCATATGTGGCATGCAAAAACACGTGCCATTTCATTCCAACTGATTGGAGACAAGTTGCACAATCGTAAAGTTTTCCTTGATCAACCATGCCTATATATGCTTCACCATGAACACCTAAATATACCATCACGATCTATTTTGAGCATCCATCATTATGCAATCTTGAAGCATTTTGAAGTTCCAATAACTTGAAAACATGACCAGGAGTTGAAAGAAAAATCCAATGGGTAGGGGACTCAATTGTTCGCGAGCCACAAAAGTGGGCTTTGGTCCTGCAGCAGAGGTGATTGAGATATAACAAACTTCATGAACACAAAGTGAGTAAACCCATAGTGCCGTGAAACCCCACATATGCTCTCAAGAGCTCTCACTCTTTCCAAAAAGATTACCCTCAAAAGAGAAGTTAAACCTCAAAAAACATGTTGTCCCAAAGCAAGTCACTAAATGAACCTACAAGATACTCAATTTAGGATTTAGTACACCTCTAATGTGAAACTAAATCTTTGCCAACAGTTATCTCAATGAAAGATGGAGCGTTCGAGGCATTCTAACTCCAACATATGTAGTGTTCGAACAGCCAGACTATCATATTTGGTGACGTGTCCATATTTTCCTGTCAGTTGTGATGATTTCTTATTGCTCATGTGTTATCAGTCGATCCTCAGCCGTCTACTGGGCCTCGTCATATTTTATCCTTTGGGATTTTTATTTTGTTTTCATCTCATTTGCTCTGGTTCTCATATTTTTTTTTTCCCCTATGAATTCTTGTTTTTTTGTAGCAAAAATTGTACTACTCATTATTTCTTTCTTGGCTGCTATGATGTCTGTGCTAGTAACCCAAATTGAATCTTTTGCCATTATTTTTTCAAGGATGGCAGTGAACACACAGTAGCAAAGTTCCATATGATGTCGGTAAATCCTCAACTGTTAACAATTTAGGTCATTGGCATCTAGACCCAGCAATCACTTTCTATTGGGAAACATGGGTAGATTGCTTTTAACATGTGTTATGCTTTATAAAGCCGGCAGTCCTGCAATTTACTTTAGGTCTTTTTCTGTAGATTCTGAATGATAATATCCAAGTAGGGAAATCTTTAATAATGAGTTCCATCACCAAGTGCACAAGCTTCTGAGGTAAAATATTTTTGTTAATTTTTTGTGAGCATCCTTAGATCATCCTTAGATCTTATTATTGTATTGTTGAACAAAATACACATAAAAATTAAGATTCAAGACTTCACACGCATTTATCACAAGGTTTCTGAGGCATGTGAGATAAAAGCCAGGTTAAAGTGTGTGCATAAATTTCGTTCTATTACTGGTTGTTGAGAGATTGAAAAAGGAATAGGAGAATCACTTTCATGATATCATCCACAGCTTTTTAGTTTACTTGCAGTGCATACTGGAAACAATTTACATCCTACTTGATTCAAACTAACTCATCCCTGCAATTAAATTGTCACATTCAGGGATTTATGTCGGAGGTGAGAAAGTAGTTCACTTCACACGCAAGAAGGAGACATCGTCCGGGCTGAATTCATCTGCATCCTCTAGTTCATCTAGAACAAGCTCTGACACTCCAGCAGCCTGCCTGACCTTTCCCGACTGTGGATTCCAGCAACCTAACAGTGGAGTCATTCTGTCTTGCTTGGACTGCTTTCTTGACAATGGATCCCTCTATTGCTTCGAGTACGGGGTCACACCCTCTGTCTTTCTTGCCAAAGTCCGTGGTGGTACCTGTACCACTGCAGAGTCCGATCCACCTGAGGCAGTGATCCACAGAGCAATGTACCTGCTCCGCAATGGCTTTGGTAACTATGATCTCTTTGAGAACAACTGTGAGGACTTTGCTATTTACTGCAAGACGGGGCTTCTGCCTATGGATGATCAGGGCGTAGGGAGGAGTGGACAAGCTTCATCTTTCATTGGGATGCCACTCGCAGCGATGCTCTCCACCCCATTTAAGCTTTTGGCAGCTGGGCCGGTGGGGATGGCTACAGTGACTGCTGGAATGTATTGTGCAGGGAGGTACATTACTGATATTGGAGTTAGGAAGGATGTCATCAAGGTTGCGGTGGAGGACCTGGGCGTGAACCTTGGCTGGATGCGTCCGTCTGAGGAAAAATCAGAGGAGGGGGATTCCAGTTGCGAGTCCATGAATATTCTACCAATTGAAGAGGGAGGACCAAGATGACATGCATAAGATATGCGAGAATTCATTCAGTGGCAATAAAGCGAGTGATATGTGGCGAGTCTTGTTAGGGTTCTACTCATGAACTGGTTAAGCGGGTAGTGTTTATGTCGTCGTAGCTTTGAAGTGCTGCTGTTCGTTAAAAATTGGATGGATTGAGTGAGTTGTATAAATAAAGAAGGTTGGTGCATTTGAAAGATATTGTTTGCTCGATTATATTTGTTGTGGAGATCACAAGTAATTCTAGTTCAGGAGTAATGTTGTTATAAGAATGTCCTTTGCATACATCGATCGGGGTTTTTTTATTTGGATAGTTACTCAGGCTATGACCTAATTCTCCAGAAAGTATCTGCAAATTCACTATCTAAACAATATCAAATTCATATTAATATCTGGGAGGAGAAAACAAATATGAATATGGTAATCGATCATTTACATTCGCTCCTTGATTTAAAGTATGATTAAGTATTATAGGGGTCTGCATGCGAAACAAGTTTTATATATATATATATATATATATATATATATATATATATATATATATATATATATATATATATCAAAATGGTGAGCTATTGTCCCTGATTTCGATTTAAAGTATGTTTAAGTATTATAGGGGACTGCATGCGGAACAAGCTTTCTTTTTTGAAATCAAAACGGTGAGTTATTACCCTTCGCGTTCCATTAAAACAATTTTAATAGAACATACATAAATGTTTACAGATCCATATAAAAAAGGGTCATAATACATATTAATACAAACTAAAAATTACATAGTACTCAATAGTTAAAATATTCCGCGGCTGCAAACACAAATACAGGCGGGAGACCTCCAACCAATTTACTCCTCCCAAGTAGCGCGAGCTGAATCACTTGCATCAACATCTGTAATTAGCGCTCTCTGTGTTGATTGCAGATCCTATGTGACAGTAAATATGGGAGGAATATCGTGGGGGTTCGAGCCTGATTCTCCAAAACCTGTTATCCACAATAACATATCATTAGTAATACAATATAAACAATGATCCATGTAAAAAAGATTTATTACTAAACATTCTTCTATTTCTCTCCATCCATATATTTTAGGTTATAGTAGCCGTGGCTATTCTAATCACTGTTGGTTTTATTCCTATGGCATAAAATATCGTCCATATGGATGAGTGGTTGCCACAGTCTATCCGAAAATTGTGGCGGTTAGCAACTTCCATCCATATCAACTTGGTAAAAAGACATTCCATTAACACATGTGTTACAGTTTCTACATTAGAACCGCATAGCACGCACCTACTAGAGCCTTGCCAACCCCTTCGTCGGAGATTGTCCAATGTAAGTATTGCGTTCTTATTTACAAGTTAGAGGAAAACTTTTATTTTTAGTGGGCAATCTGTCTTCCAGATGTGGGTCGCCATGCTAGATCTTACTCTCCCATCATTACGGAAATGATATATCGATTTCACTGAAAATATTCCGAATATGTCCCATCTCCAAATCGGTAAATCTTCACCATCATTGATTCATATGTGTTGTAATATAGCTCGTACACCCTGCCATCCCAGCCTCGCTTTATTTCCCAACCTCCATCTCTCTCTTCTCCATAAGGTTGCGATCGCAGCCTCCTTATTGCGGCATGCTGTTGGTAGTGAAAATTTCTAAGTAAAAAGGGATTTTTCACAACAGAACACGGAGCTAACTCAGTAGCACCGCGTTTGGCTATTTTAGCCTCGCGTTTGAACAAAACGCGGAGCTATTCAATAGCTCCGCGTTCTGGTTTCTCAGCTCCGCTTTTTGATGCGATTAGCTCCGCATGAGTAGATAACCAGAATCATAAATTGATTGAGATTAAGATTTGGGCTTATCCAAATATCCAAATAAAGTTTAATCAGAACTCTAAATCAAGAGATTTAAATCAAAACTAAGATATTTGATTAGAATCCTTGATGAATACAAATTCTATTTAAATAGAAACTCTCATATTGACCTAATGCTATAAATACCCCTTTGAGAAAGCCCTAGGGATCTTTTTCACATCTTAGAGAATTCGAGTTACGCGTGAGAGTCTTGAATTCGTGAAGACCAGAGAAGATCCAAGTTAGCCGCCGTCATCTTCAAGAGAGAAGATCATCGTCGTCAGATCGTCAAAAGGAACTACTAGTTAGATCCCATCGCTACGAGATCCCACGTTTTTATTGTAAAAGAGAGCGATAAATATAAATCCTCTCGTTTGTTCTTTTTCTTATTCACTTTCATTGTAATTAAGTTATTTCAATGGAAGGAAAGCAAATTTCTGCTGCGAACAAACTGGCGACCACAGTGGGAGACATCTCTTTCACCAAAGAAGAGATCGTGGCGCAATCTGACGTCGAGAGAATCGGATCCGACGTGAACATGCTAGTCGTAGAGATCGACCAGCAGAAGTACGAGGAGTATCTCTCCTCTGAGTCAGGTAACCTGACCGAAACGCGACGCTATCGTCGCATGCGCTCCAATACCCGAGGATCGGGTAATCATGAATCCACCGTTAATCAGGGACCCGTGGAGACCGCGGCCATAGAGCCGTCGTTTGGGTAGGAAACCCTAGCAGAGGATAGCCTCTTTACTGCCCAAGAAAGCTTAGGAACTGGATTGACCAGAACCTAACTCCGAAATAGAAATCAGAGAGCTAGGCGAAAGGCCCTCAAAGCCCACATTGAACGCGAGGCTAACTTCACAAAATGCGAGGCTACAGTCCCTTGCAAACTGCCTCGCGCTAATCGCAAGACCAGCTAATATCGCGATAAACGCGAAGCTACAACTTGCGTTAATCGCAAGGACAAGCCAGCTTGTGATTCTCCACGCGAGACTACTACTGAGCTTAGCGATAAACATGAAGCCAGTAAGACTTGCGTTAATCGCAAGATTTCTGACACTCGCGTTAATCGCGAGGATAAAATTTCCTTAGAGCCAGCGTGTGATTCTCCACGCGAGGCTAATACTGAGCTTAGCGATATATGCGAAGGCAGTAAGACTTGTGTTAATCGCAAGATTTCTGATACTCACGTTAATCGCGAGAATAAAATTTCTTTAGAGCCAGCGTGTGATTCTCCACGCGAGGCTAATACTGAGCTTAGCGATAAACGTGATGCCAGTAAGACTTGGGTTAATCGCAAGACTCCTTACCTTCGCGTAAATCGCGAAGATGATTGGCAAATTTGCGTTAATCGCAAAAATCGCGCTAAACGAGAAGTTATGACTTGCGTTAATCGCAAGAATAGGCCAGCGTACAAGAATTTTCTTCCACGCGGGGCTAATATTCCAGAAGATAAACTTCTTTAAAAACGTCAAGCCAGCATAAAATGCGAGGCTAGCGTATCCAAACGCGAGGCTATTTCTCAGCTCTGCGTATCAAAACGCGAAGCTACTTCTCAGCTCCGCGTATCAAAACGCGAAGGTACTGCTCAGCTCCGCGTATCAAAATGCGAAGCTACTTCTCAGCTCCGCGTAAGTCAATCTGAATACAAAATTAGGGTTGATCATTGCACTGTTGGACCAGAACTTGATACCAATGGTTCCAAGAAGTTTCAGTGGGCCCCTAGACCCTCTCAATGGATGAGTGAGCCCCACGACTCCATATCTAAGGCCACTGATCTCAGAGAATATCTAACCAAGAAAAGGAGTATAAATCAAGTTCAGTCTGAACCTACTGTCATTGCCAGCAGCTTCTGACAGCAGTATCTGCTGCAGTGGACAGTTGTTGCTGCAGTAAGAACAGGGTATCGGTGTTCGACCGATTAACTGAGTCAGACAAAAAACCCTGCTAAAAAGACAAAAACTGCTCCCCGAGAAAAAGAATGGAGAGTTGTAACTTCTAATATGGTCAGAAAGGGAAAGAAAATCATAGAAAAGAATGGTGATTCATAATGAAGCGATGACGAACCTCATCATTTTACCTGACTTAAGTCAGGCGCTATCCCGGCCCGAAACTATAAGAAATTTGTGAAAGGTTCTTATGACGACGATAGTGATAACTCGGCCATAGCCTCTCCTCGTTCTTCGGTATCGTCTAAATTACAGAAATCAGCATCACATATGATGGATAGATATGACGATATCGACCAAAGATTTGAGGCCCAAGAACAAATGATCCGAGATCAACAAAAGACGATTGAGGATCTTAAAATGATGCTCTCAAAAGTGGTCGAAAATACTCCAAAAATTTTTGAGGATAACGCCAAGAAAGGAAAAGAAATTCCGTTCAACAAAATGAACGAGGAAGATAAAGAAGAAAATGCTCACTCGATACATGAAGATGAGGATAAGTATTCATTTCATGATTCTCATGAAGAGAAAATCGAGAAGTTACAAAGCCAACTCGAGGCATTAATGCACAAAATGGAGTTGAAGGAATCAGGGATCTCAAGACCATATCCGCCTGAATGGGATTTGGCACCATACCCTGAGAAATAAAAACCGCTCAAATTGGAGCCATATGATGGGAAATGATCTCCCAGTCAACATATTTACTACTTTTTGTCCCAAGTAGGACATTTAATGGGCAATGACCCAGTGGTTACTAAGGTATTTGCACGTACCTTATGAGGGCCTGCCTTCACATGGTTTATGCAGCTGCCCTCAGGTACTATAAATACCTGGTTTGATGTTGAGAAATAATTTCTCGCACGTTTATTTGAGGATGATACCGAAATATCGGTTCATTCCCTCCTTGCAACAAAGCAAGGAGAGCAAGAAACGGTAAAGGATTTTATAGAAAGGTTCTGGGAGAAGTCCGTGCATTGCAAATATGAAATGGTCGAGGAAACTCTGGTGGAGATATGTCGGCATAATCTCAAGACTAACGTGCTCTTAAAAATGGGGGCCGTAGAGTCTAAGACTTGGAAGAATTTGCTCAAACAAGGAGAGCAAGCCGAAGACTTGATCCGCAGAGTTGAAGAATCTCGCGGAGTAAGGAATCTGGGGAACAATAGACCGCACACACAAAGCAATAACAAAAATAAGGGGAAAGCGGTGATGGCGTCAGAAGCCGCTCCATAAAAGACGAACTCTCCAAATCCGAAGCCCCAAAATCAAAAGGGCACGAGACAGAATAGGCCCCAGCAAGAAAGGACATACACCTTTAAAGCAGAACATACGCCTACACTCTTTCATCTGCTTTTTAGGAAGGAAATACTAAAACTTTCAGAAAATAGAAAACCGGAGGACGCTGGCAAAACTAACGACCCCAACTATTGTCTCTACCATAGGAATGTTGGACACCCTACCAGAGATTGTTACCCTCTGAAGAATATGATCCAAGCATTGATAGAAGCTGGAGTCCTAACGTTAAAAGAGGAGCAAAAGAAAGTCACTGCCAATATGGCAACCCTAGTGGTAGGAACCCATGAGTTCTCCGCGGGGGTGATCCCAATACCAGAGAGGAAGCTGGTCATGAAAAATCATAACCCACATAAGAAAGCACAGAAAGGACTTGTCCCTGTAGCTACACAAAGAGGGGAAGTCATGTGGGTCTACCCTGATCTATTACAGGATGAACAGTGGACCACCTCAAATAACCAGAGGAAAAAGCGGACTAGTAATACTATTTTCGCAAAAATAAAGGAAGAATACATAATCTCGGGAGCCTTCACAGATTCTGAAGAAGAGCCCGAAGCTATGACCACTCATCAAGATGGGGCTGGCCCTTCCGGCACCCGATTTGGGCAACCATACCTCAAAGACTACACCAGAGTAGACCCGAAGAATATATACGGGGAACTCGCGAAGCTAGTGAAACAAAAGGGACTTCGTTTCCAGAAAAATCCTGCAAGAGATGAAGAAGCCAAGGAGGCTGCATTTAAGTTTGATATAATAGCTTAGCTGGCAAATATTCCGGCTCGAGTCACGCTTTATGAGTTGTTGCGATTGTCAAAATCAACTCGCGAGGCGTTAAGAGAGGGTTTGGCAAACTCTGAATCTTTCTTAGCTCAGATTGTCAAGCCGGCCGACGAAAAACAGGACTCTTGCCCCCGCTGTCATCAAGTGTGGAGGCAGGTCCCACAGATTACTTTCTCTCGGAAGGACATGCAGGTAAGGAATATAAAGCATAATATGTCTTTATATTTCACTGGATATGTCGGATCCCCAAAGGTGGACCATATTCAAATCGATCCGGGGTTTGCATTAAGTGTTATTCCCAGAAGACTGATGCAGCTATTGGGAATCTCTCCCCATCGTTTGACACCGACAAATACTACAATATACGGGTTTAACGCTAATGATAGCTGTCCCCTCGGGAAATCCAACTTCGATGTCAAATCGGAGATTTGAGGACAAAAGTTACGTGCTACGTCATTGATGCAGACACATCTTATAACATTTTACTGGGACACCCATGGATCCATAATTATATGATAGTCCTATCGACTCTCCATCAATGTATGAAATACTGCGATGAACAAGGAGAAGTCCGGACGTTAGTTGCGGATAGACAACCTTTCAAAGGGCTAGAAAATTACTTCACCGACACTATGCTCTACAAGTAGGCCCATGAAGTCCCTAAAAACAAACACCAGCAGCCTCGAAAACCTGACGATAGCGGCAACGAGGCGGATACTGAGTACGAATCCCCGGAAGAGGATAACGGGGGTGATTACGAAATTAACCCTCACATAAATCTTAAAATGAATTTTGATAATAATGTAGTCAATGTAGCAGAGGATGAGTGGATTATTAATAAAAATATAAAATTAGTCTATGAGCCTACTGTAGCTATAGAGTTTGAGCCTTCTTGTACCTCCACCGAGGCAGATGACCTATCCTAGCTTGAAGTTTTGACGGCATATCATTTGCCAATAAGGTCATCTCTCATCTCCCGGTCTAAAGTAACAAAAGGACGAAATCACTTCTTTGAAGTACCTCCGCGGCATGTATCGCATAAACCGATTGTCTTCGGCAAAGTGATCGCGTCGCCTAACCAAAGACAAAGTAGTGAAAGTGATGAACAAATATCACCTCAATTTCACTTATATGAACAGAAATCCCGACGAATGATGGAAAAAGATGGGTTATAATTTCACCCAAAAACCGGGATTGAACTTCGGCAAAGGGCAACGAAATCTCATACCCTCGTTTAGACCAAGAGGGAAGAGCCCAGATTATTACCAAAAAACTCGAAGGGGGTTAAGGTATGTGTCCACTCCTCCCTCATCACCATACAAATACGAAGAAAGCTCTTTGGCCAACGAGGACTTACATTCGCTTGACCATGATTCGGATCTAAGTACTGGTGCCTGGTTTCAATATCTAATAGCAAACATGGTTTCAACCGCACCAGAAAGCGACGAGGAACCAATTGATGTGTAAGATGATTCCTGGGCAAAACACATGGATATTCTCTGGGATGTCCGCTTTGAACAGCGTGACCCGCCTACAGAGGATAAATTAGTACAAATTAATATGTGGACAGAAGAGAATCCGAAGCCCATTTTTATAAGCGACACACTAACTCTCTTGGAAAAGGAAGAACTTATATCTCTTATCAAGGAATACATAGATGTGTTCGCATGGAGCCATGAACACGCCCTTTATTACTTAAGCCAGACAATGATCGGGGCCGAGCTTCGGTATACTCCGATTGAAAAAGAATGTTTAGCCCTAGTGTTCGCTGTTCAGAAGATGTGACACTATTTTTCAGGGTAAACAATTCATGTCATATCACGGGTTAATCCCTTGAAAATCCTGATGACAAAACCGAGGTCTTTAAACGACCGATTGGCGAAATGGACATTATTACTATCGCCATATGATATACACTTCGTTCCTCAAAAAGCCATGAAGGGACAAACGATCGCCGATTTCCTAGCGGACCATCCAATTTGGTCCAACTCTAAACAAACGTCAAAAGTTAACACAACTAGCAAAGAACAACCATGGCAGATGTTCTTAGATGGTGCCGCCAGATGGTCTGCTGCCGGAGTGGGGGCTGTACTGATATTCCCACATAAACACATACTGCCAAATGGTTACTCATTAACAGAGCCGTGTACGAACAATGTAGCGGAATACAACGCATTCATTATTGGTTTAAAAATGGCTCTGCAACTAGGGGTGAACTATCTAGAGGCATATGGAGACTCTAAGTTCATCGTCAACCAGATGACGGGTTAGTATGAAGTCAAACATGAAGCCCTCATCCCCTATCATCAGCCAGCCATCGAGCTGGCAGGATATTTTGAACAGTTTTATATCTATCACATATCTCGGAACGAGAACGTCTATGCGGATGCCCTTGCCGCACTAGCTGCAACATTGGCAATCCCACCGGGTGCGGCTAAAAGTATCACTATTGGTAGCAGAGAACTTCTCCATCTGGATACTATATTTCAAACCAGGAAAGTGTGCCAGACAGGCTTAACTCTGGAACCCCGTGATTGGCGATTTCCTTTTGTGGATTATACCTTATATGGAATGTTGCCAAAGGATCCGAAGGAAGCCGCCTCGATAAAGAGGAAGGCTCAAAGATTTTATTATGATCATACGCTTTAAACTTTATATAGAAAGTCAAGTGATGGTCTCCTGCTATGCTGCATATCAAAGGCAGAAGCAGATGAAGTGCTGAGAGAAATGCATGATTGAGTATGTGGAGCTTACCAGCCCAGTCCAAAACTCGGGGACCGCGTAAGAAGGCTAGGATACTACTGGCCGACGATGATTACAGAGGCAATGGCGAACGCTAAACGGTGCCATGAATGTCAAGTACATGCTAATTTTATTCATCAACCCCCAGAATACTTGCACAGTACTGTTGCTAGTTGGCCATTTGAAGCATGGGGAATGGATATTGTGGGGGCCAATAACTCCCCCGTCATCCAGAGGACATCGGTTTATTCTCGCAATAACCGATTATTTTTTAAGGTGGGCCGAAGCCGTGCCCATGAGAGAGGTAAAAACGACGGATGTGATTAAGTTCATTAAGCATCATGTCATTTACCGTTTTGGCGTCTCCCGAAGAATCATTCACAATAATGGACCGCAGTTCATCAGCCAGGGGTTCTCAAGATTCTGTGATAAGTTCAGGATCAAAAATGTTGCTTCAACGCCATATAACCCTGTGGCAAATGGATTGGCCGAAACCTTTAATAAGACTATTATTAAACTCCTCTGGAAGTTCGTCTCCTCCAACAAATGAGACTGGGATGAAAAACTGGGAGAGTGTTTGTGGGCTTATCGCACCACCGTTCGCACCCCAACAAAAGCTACCCCGTTCGCCTTAGTTTATGGAAGTGAGGCCGTCTTGCCTCTTGAAGTCCAGATACCATCATTAAGAGTGACCCTAACCACTAAGATGACGACAGAAGAATGCCATCAACAAAGATTGCGAGAACTAGAAGCGTTGGATGAAAGATATCTCCAGGCTCAACAACAAATTGAGTTGTATCAAGCTCGAGTCTCGCAAGCGTTCAACAAGGGCGTTAAACCAAGAACCTTTAAGCAAGGAGACTTGGTTCTGGCTATTAAAAGGCCGATGATTCTAACCCACAAGACTAAGGGTAAATTTAAACCTAAGTAGGAAGGACCGTTCATCGTGGAAACGGTATACTCTAGTGGAGCCTATCGCTTAATGAACCAGAATGGTGACAGAATGATGATGCCGATCACCGGCAAATTTTTGAAGAAATACTATGCATAAAAAAAAGGGATTTACTATCACATCTGGTTCATATCCCTAGAAGTATAACCATCCACTTGTTCAAGTTACGCATATGAGCACTTGAACTTCTTTATCCAACTAAGGCATGTGCAATCAGGCGCCTCTGTCTAAGTTAATGATCCTGATATGATCATCCTGGTGTAAGTAGTTAAACGCCTTCACCAAACCGTCATTTAGCTCTGTTTAAAGAGCTTTACCGGGGTCAATAATTGTGATCTGGTTGGTTTCAACGATCTAAATTACGCAGATGAGCCTTGGAATGTTTAAACAAATGATAAGTTATTTGTTGTGCAAAGAAAATTTGTAGCCAACAGATAAAAGAATCGAAAGTATTATCTTTATTCATAAATCAAAAGAATAAAGTTACAAAAGAATGAAATAAATAAAAGAATTCAAATGATTGTTGAGTTCTTTTACAAAGAATAAAGAATAAATTAGAGGGAGTTATGGCTCTCCCAAAAGCCTCAACTTATTCGTCGTCTCATCAATAACTCGGCAACGAGTCTCCTCCACAGAGTGTTGAACTTGCTGGCGCAAACCATCGTCATTTATTGCAAGTTGCTGGGTCAACCACTGACGAGACTCTTCAATAGCACGGTTTCTTATTATGCCCTCCTGCTCGAGCTGTCCTTGTTGAAGGACCAGCTCTTCCCGTCTCCTGACGGACTCCCCTAGTCGAGACTCGCTGGCTTCTAGAATAGCCTGAGCCTCAGCAATAGTCTCTTTGGCTTTCAGGATGGCTGCCTGGCTTTCCTCGATCTCAAAGTCCACCACCTCCAGCCCCCTGAGAATTGACTTCTGGCTGGCCTGTAGCTCCGCCAACTCCCGCGACCATACTTCTTCCTGTCGCCTCAACTCCTCTTGACGAGCTGTTAGCTTTGCCTGTAGCCGCGCCAACTCGATCTCGGTGATCGCTTCCACATCCGCTTGGCGAACTATGTTTAGCGTGTTCACCTGTTCTTCTAAAGCTTCCAGGCGGGCCCGATAAGGAGCTGCTCGGTCACGTCCCCCAATCCTTTCAATATTATCTAGATAACTGGATAATATTGGATGTCCAAGATTAAGGAAATCTCTTCCGTCTAGGATCATCCCAATACATCTCCTTAGTAGCCGCATAAAATCGTTGACACTGTGATTGAAGAACTCCTCAAGAGGATCAACAGTGTCTAAATTCAAAGCAGGCAGTACTAGGGAAGATGTCGTCGGGGGAGGAGTGGCTTCTGTTGGAATCGAGGAAGAAGAGGCCCATCCCTGTACCAGATTCATGATATGAGGGGCCAGTAGCGCCAATAAAGACTTGGCAGAACTGGGAACCCAAGGCGAATTATCGCTAGTACAAGTCATTCGAGTAGCACCACTAGCAGGGGTAGATGATGGAGTGTCTTCACCCGAAACTCCTCCTGTGACAGAAGTGGTTTCTAATGAGAACATCAAATTCTCTTTGTCTTCTGTTGTCAGATGACTTGGAGCGGGAGGAGTCACCGGTGTCTCAACATCTATTATCGTTGACGGCGTCAATATTGCTGGCTGAGGAGCAGAGGGCACACCAACAACCACTGCAAAAATTTCCTCGGAGCGGACCATTAGTGTTGGAGATAGTAGACTTGGAGATAAGGGAGTCTCTCTTGCTGTAGCCGCGACGACGACCTCTATCCTATCATCACTCCCGAGTTCGTCGATTGAAGGAGTTGAAGTAGGAACAGAGAGAGGAGCTGGCGTAAAATAATCTACGCCAAACTCCTCCGCCGAACTACCAAGACCACCCACCGAACTGGTGGTGCCAGACTAGTCGACCAGCTCCTCGGACTCCACCCTGATAGTTGAGTGCATGGGAGAGTGGAGTTGACTACCTGCATCTCAGAAAGCAAATAAGGAGTGTTACATATAATATAGAAAAATGAACAGAAGATAGAATATAAAATCTGAGAGAACCGTACCAGGGGATACAAGTCCTGTGGTTGGACTTGAAGGAGGAGCCGTCGTCGTCTCTAGGAGCACACCCGTTTCGCCACCTAACGGTTGCGTTGTAGCGTGCTCACCAGAATCTTGAGTTGATAGGCGAGCCGGAGACTCAGTAGCGCTAGAAGTTTCTGCAGGCCTGCTCTCCTCTGCTGGTGCTGGAGGCAGAGTCAAGGCGAGCAAGTCCGTAGCAAATTGTACTGCTGCCTCTTCAAGGATCACCAGGGTCTCTCCGACCAACTTTTTCTTCTTCTTGGCTAGCCCTTCCCTCGGGGGTCCGCCGCGTTTGACGGTCGGACTCTGAGAACGAGTGACTACAGGTTGAGAAGCACCTCCAACATCAGCGTCATCATCATCGCCATCATCGTCATCTTCAACAGAGTCACCAACATCTGATGGATCGGCCGCCGCGCCAAGAAATTCGTCCATTACTTTCATCCTTACTCTTTTAGCTCCCTTGCGGCTAGAGTAAAAGACCTCTATCTCTTTACAACAACTCTGGTTGATGGAGAAGTTGGGCACGTCAGCGTTGGTGATGCTGTACCACGTGCAGAAGCTAAGAGTCATGCTCAGTTCTGGCGACTTCTGAGGCAAGACGAATTTAGCCCCGGTTCCACCAACTACAAAGTGGAACCAGCCGCGGGCACCCTCATACAGATTCCCTTCATAAGTCAGCTTCTTGTTTGGGTTACCCACATAGAATTAAGAGTACCCAAACTGACGAGCGAAGCGGCTCGGGGTGTATGGTTCAATATAACACATGGTGTCTTGTCGATACACCATGTGCCCGGGTCGGATATTAAGGAGCCACCAGAACGCTCCTGAGGATAAGACAGTGAAATTGTCTGTTCCCAAGATATCCTTGAATTTGGATCCGTATTCTCCACTGGGGAAGTCAGGGAAGCACCGAAAGATTTCATAATTCTGGTGTTGACGAAGTGTCTTCCGGATTTGAGACATGTAATGACTCTTCCATGAGGAGCGTTTGTATAGCTCCACAAGGAAGGGCTTGTCACCTGAGAGATGTTCAGCCGCACTCATCAAAGAGGGGCAGTGCATGACAAGCCACGCTATTAAATAAGTATAAAGCATCTCCACCCTAGGGTTTGGAGTTTTCGCCTTGGCAGTCTCCTTTGACTTGCATTTTCCTTTCCTTTTCCTCTTGTCGACAGGAATGAAACCATTGCAGAGTGCTCGTAGTCCACTCTGCAGGTTGCTCACCATGGCGGAAAGGAGCCCGAAGGGTCGGTCGTATGCAAGAAGAACTGCTGGATACACCACGTTCATTGTAATTCCTCTTTTGGTAATGACGGCACGACGCACCTTTTTAACCATAGCATCAGAAACCCAACAATAAGACCTCTATTGGACACTGGAAACTGAGCTTGATAGTGGAAGCTCTTAAAGATGGTGCCAGGATTGAATCCACCTTCATTAGATTCAGCGGTATAGAATATGGCACGTGTCTTGGCAATGCCGCGATCAATCTCCTTGACGTCAACAGGAGCATGGCCGTGAACTATTGCTGAACTCTCTTTGGAGTTCAGCTTTGCAAAAAGGTAATCGGCCCACTTCTTGTGACCGATATCCTGATTACACACACCTGCCATGTCGGCGCAGATGCGGTAATGACACATCATCCCCCAGTAAGTGGCATAGATGCGCTCATCCCTCGCCTTCAGCATACTCAGCTCTTCGGTAGTAGGGATGTACTCTTCATAAGGAAGCTCGCCCATTGACAACCCCGACACTTCGAACATCTCGTGAAGAGCAAGTCCTAGCTCACCTACGGGTGTGAAAAAGGTGCCAATCTTAGGGTTGTACATCTCCAGGAGACTGAAGAGATGGTAGGAGCTTTGGAGAATCCCAAATTGGACGTTTCTGATGGCTCTGTATAAGCCAATCTCTCTCAGAATTGGTTCATGGGCATCCATCATGTATTGGACGAAACGGGCCCAACACATATTGCCAGAAGAATAAACCCAGCCAGGCATCCTAAAGTCGTTGGCTGGGTATTGGCCTCCTTACGCCATGAACTCACTAAGAAAAGTTCGTGCGCGAATTGGGACCTCCCCTACTGGGTGCTCCTTGGTGATTCTTCCCGGAAGCAACCCGGTGATGCATCTTGTGGGACCATCTTGGTAAGCCCCATGTGCGCCCAACTTGCCTATAGGGACGCAGTCGTGCTCCTGGCTCAGCCCCCACTCCAATTCACGGTGCATGGCTAGCCTTTGAAGATAGACCAGGGAATAGCTACGCTCCATGCTGGGTAGAAATATCAGCAGGTCGCCAGATTGGTAGAGCCATATGCACTCCTCTTCAAAGAGGATCTGGTCTGAGTGCCCCATTGTATCTCCAAAACAAAATGTGGGCTTCTCCAACACTTCCCGGTTGGTTGCCTCGAAGGCAGCGTCAGTGATGATCTCCCTTGCCGTAGCAGGGTGATTCCTGATCAACTTCTCTCTGCGTTCCCTCAAACCTGGTTTGTAGGCTGGAAGATCAGTAGTAAATCGAAACTGGGCCGTCAGATCTGCACCCCCAGCGTATCCGAAGTAGTGCCTATGGGGGAGAGCATCCACCGAATACCCCACTGCAAAAGAAGAATCAAGAGTTAGAAAAAGTTTTACAAAACTCAGAAAATCTTCTAAGTATAGAAACGCGGAGCTAAAAATAACTCCGCGCGAAACTGAGGAGAGAGCCTCGCATTTCTGTAAAACGCGAAGCTAAAAGGTAAACTTCGCGGTGATATGTAAAACGCGAAGCTAATAGCCTCGCATTTACAAACGCAAAGCTAATAGCCTCGAGTTTACAAACGCGAAGCTAAAATTTATAGCCTCGCTTTGGAATGCGACAGCTAGTAGAAATAGCCCCGCGTTTCCAAATGCGAAGATAACACGATAGTTTCGCATAGAAGAAGACCAGAGGCATTTCTTCTTCTCCAAGCCGTATGGCCGGAAAACGGCGATCTCACCGGTAAAAGAAGTGATTGGTCGGTTAAAACCAAGCCAAATCACCCCAAAGTCGCTCTAAAGAGTCCAAAAGTTGAGATTTTTACCTCCAATAGGCGCGGCATAAACTGGCTCGCCACTGTGGTCGCTGCCTTGTTCGCAGCAGAATTTCTTTGCTTTCCTTCCATTGAATACAACTTAGATTACAACGAAAGTGAACAAGAGAAAAAGAACAAACGAGAGGATTTATAATCTATTGCTCTCTTTTACAATATGATGTGGGATCTGTGTGGCGATGGGATCTGTCAAGCAGCTCCTTTGGACGATCTGACATCGAACTCTTCTCTTGAAGATGGCGGCCGACTATAGATGATCTTATCTGGTCTTGATTCACTCAAGGCTCTATGCGTAACTCGAACTTCTCCAAAACTACAGAAAAAGACCTCAGATGCCGAAAAAAAGACCACTAGGACTTCCCAAGAGGGTATTTATAGCCTTAGGATCATATGAGAGTTTCTATCTAAATAGAATTTATACTCATCAATGATTCCAATCAAATATCTTAGTTTTGATTTAAGTCTCTTGATTCAGAGTTCTGATCGGATTTAATTTGGGTATTTAGATAAGCCCAAATCATAATCTCAATCAATTTGAGATTCTGGATATCTGCTCACGCGGAGCTAGTGCATCAAAATGAGGAGCTAAGAGACCAGAACGCGGAGTTATTGATTAGCTCCGCGTTTTTCTCAAACGCGTGGCTAATATAGCCAAACGTGGAGCTATAGAGTTAGCTCCGCGTTCTGTTGTGGAAAATCCTATTTACTTAGAAATTTTCACTGCCAACAGAATCCCCTCCAAAGTTTTCAAAATGGCTTAGAATTTAGCAAATTTTGAAATACTTTGGATCTTCAAACAGAAAACGCGGAGTTAAAATACAAGTTTATCTCGCGTTTTGTTACCACGCCAAGTTACGTAGCTTCTTTTCAGTGAGTAATTGCTTATTAACTACTCAGTAATTACTTAGTAATTGCTCAGTAATTACTCCGAACCTTGCACCGAATACCAAGAAGCGGGTTCTCTCTTTTAAATAGAGTCTTTAACTCTTTTTCCTTACTTCATTCGAAGAATCCAGGAATCTAGAGTTCAGGCACCGAGCGACTCATGCAAACGAGCGGTCATTTGATCGAACTTCGTTCGATTTTCCATAGATCTTCATCATTAGGATGTCATCTAAGAAGAGTACGGTGTCGCGCGCCTCCTCACCATCGGCGGCCGGCGTTAGCAGCGGCGGTAGCGGCCGAGGAAGCGGACACAGCGGCGAACCAGTTCATGCCGCACCCATTGGAGGTAGAAATCTCAACTTTGCGGACTCCTTAGAATAATTTTTAAGTGTTTCGGCTCGGTTTTAACCGACCAACCACTTTTGAACCAGTGAGATTGCCGTTCTCCAGCCGTAAGGCTTGGGAAGAAGGGAGAAGACGGAGAAGAACTCTGGTCTTCTTCTTACGCGAAGTTATCGCGTCATCCTCGCGTTTGAAACACGGGGCTATTTTAACTATCAGTTGCGTTTCAACGCGAGGCTATTTTGACTAGCAGTCGCGTTTTCAACGCGAGGCTATGAATTTTAGTTTCGCGAGTGAAACGCGAAGCCATCTCCTCAACTGCGCACGGAATTATTTTTAGCTCCGCGTTTTTATACTTAGAAGATTTTTTGAGTTTTGTAAAACTTTTTCTAACTCTTGATTCTTCTTTTGCAGTGAAGTACTTGGACCAAATCCTTTTTGAAGATGTGTGCATGTGGCTCTTCCGATCTTCGTCTGCAAAAGTAACTCTAAGGAAGCCAGAAGCATATGCTTCACAATATAGTTGCAGGTTTCAAGCTCTGACTCCAAAAGATAAACTCTTGAAGGAGTTACAAGAACTCTGCGGCAGCTCATTAAGTTTTCTTGAGGACCATTTCTGTTAGATGACAATCTCTGTCGCTTTTCAAAGCGATAGAGATGATCATCTAGGGCCTGTAGCATGTCGAATTCAACTTGTGCATCTTCATCAGAATTCTTGTAGTAGTATCTTCAGATGATCCACTAAGAACTTTTAAACAGATCATAGTTGACATTTGCAGAGGAGATCTTTTGCATGTGAACCAGGGAATTCAACACTTCATGGAGGAGACTCGTTGTCGGGTTATTGATGAGTCGATGAATAGGTTGAAACTTTTTTGGGAGAGCTATAACTCCCTCTTCTTCTGTAACCTTTTGCTTTATGAATAAAGATAATTCTTTTTCTCTTTATCTGTTGGCTTCAAGAATTTTGCTTGCTCAACAAATAGATGGTTCATAGTTTCGGTAAAACAATCCAAGGCTCATTTGCGTAACTTAGACTGTTAGTATCTGAAATGATCGGATAAGGATCATTTAACTTAGACAGAGGCGCTTAGTTGCACATGCCAAGTCCAAGCTTCTCATAGAAACATGTAGCTAAATTACCAAGTTATCTTCGCGTTTTGCATAGTTGCGCGGAGCTAATAGCTTCGCATTTCTCATCACCATGCGAGCTAATAGCCTCGCATTTTGGGGAGCCACTGATTAGTAATTGCTCCGATTCTCGCGCCGAATACCAAGAGGCGGTTTTTTTTCATTTAAATGGAGTCTCTTCTTTTTCTTCCTTACTTCATTCGAAGGATTTTCAAGAGATTAGAGCTCCAGAACTCCGGCGATCCAGGCGACTCAGGCAACCGAGCGATTTTCGACCTGATCTCCGTCGATTTTCTTCAAGATCTCGCAAGTAATGGCACCCAAGACCCGTGCTTCTTCACGCGCAGCCTCGCCGTCAGCGACTGGCGCCAGCAACGGCGGCAGCAGCCATGGAAGTGGCCGCAACAGCGAGCCAGTCCACGCCTCACCTATCGGCGGTAAGATTCTTCACCTCTTGGATTTTTAGAACTTTTTTAGGAATGATTTGGCTCGGTTTTAACCAGCCAATCATCTCTTTTACCGACGAGATCGTCGTACTCCGGCCAAATGGCTTGGAGAAGAAGGAAAAGATCTCTGGTCTTCCTCCACGCGAAACTATCGCGTTATCTCCGCGTTTTTAAACGCGAAGTTATTTTTGCTAACTATCGCGTTCTGACGCGAGCTTACAATTTTAGCTTCGCGTTTGTAAATGCAAAGTTATCAACTTAGCTTTGCGTTTATTATTCAAACGCGAAGTTATTTTATCATCCTCGCGTTTTGTCAAAACGCGACGCTATCTTCTTAACTTCGCGCGAAGTTATCCTTAGTTCCGCGTTTTCATACTTAGACAATTTTTTTGATTTTGTAAGAATCTTTTTCTGATTCTTTGATTCTCTTCTTGCAGTTGGCTACTCAGTGGATGCACTCTTCCAAGGACATCACTTCGGCCATGGCGGGGGTGCAGACTCAATAACCTAGTTTTGCTTCACCACTGTTCTTACTGCCTACAAGTCTGGTTTGAGAGAGCGCAGGGAAAAGCTGATCAGATACAGCCCTGCTACCGCACGGAAAATCATAACGGATGCTCCCTTTGAAGCTATGAACCGGGAAGTGTTGGAGAAACCAGTGTTCCTTTTTGGAGATGCAATGGGGGCAATCAGACCAGATCCTCTTTGAAGAGGAGTGTATGTGGTTTTACCAATATGGTGATTTGCTAATGTTTCTACCCAGCATGGAGCATAGCTACCCTCTAGTCTATCTTCAAAGGCTAGCCATGCACCGTGAATTGGATTGGGGGCTGAGCCAGGAATACGATTGTGTCCCTACGGGCAAATTGGGCACACACGGGGCTTACCAAGATGGTCCCACAAGATGTATCACTGGTTGCTTCCTGGGAGAATCACTAAGGAGCACCCAGTAGGAGAGGTCCCAATTCGCGCACAAACTTTCCTAAGTGAGTTCATGGCGCAAGGAGGCCAATACCCAGCTAATGATTTCAGGATGCCTGGCTGGGTCTACTCTTCTGGCAACATGTGGTGGGCTCGCCTTGTCCAATACATGCTAGATTCCCGTGAACCAATTCGGAGAGAAATTGGCTTATACAAAGCTATCAGAAACATTCAATTCGGGATTCTTCAGAGTGCCTATCACTTTTTCGATCTCCTGGAGATGTACAATCCTGAGACTGGCACTTTCTTTACACCAATGGGTGAGCTGGGACTTGCTCTCCACGAGATGTTTGAAGTGTCCGGGTTGTCAATGGACGAAGACCCGTATGAAGAGTATATCCCCACCACCGAAGAGCTGAATATGCTGAAGGTGAGGGACGAGCGCATCTACACCACTTACTGGGAGATGATGTGTTATTAACGCATCTGTGCCGACATGGCAGGTGTGCGTAATCAGGGTATTAGTCACAAGAAATGGGCCGATTACCTTTTTGCCAACTTAAACTCCAAAGATAGTTCGGCAATAGTTCATGGCTATGCCCCTGTTGATGTCAAGGAGATCGATCGCCGTATTGCTAAGACTCGTGTTATATTTTATACAGCTGAATCCAACGAAGGCAGATTCAACCTTGGCACTGTCTTCAAGAGTTTCCACTACCAAGCTCAGTTCCCCATATCCAACAGAGGTCTCATTACTGGGTTCTTGATGCTATGGTTAAAGAGATGCGTCGTGCCGTCTTTGCCGAAGGAGGCAATTGCAATGAACGTGGTATATCCCGCAGTTCTTGCATACGGCCGACCCTACGGACTCCTTCCCGCGATGTTGTGCAACCTACAGAGTGGACTATGAGCGCTCTGTAATGGTTTTATTTCTGCCGACAAGGGAAAAGGGCAAGGAAAAGGCAAGTCAAAGGAGACTGCCAAGACGAAGGCTCCAAACCCCAGGGTGGAGATGCCTTACACTTACCTGATGGCGTGGCTTGTCATGCACTTCCCCTATTTAATGAGTGCGGCCGAACACCCCTCTGCTGACAAGCCTTTCCTTGTGGAGCTATATGAACGCTCTACATGGAAAAGTCATTATATGTCGCAAATCCGGAAGACGTTCCGCCATCATCAAAATTACGAGATCTTCCGATGTTTTCCAGATTTTCCTGGTAGGGAATACGGGTCGAAGTTCAAGGATATTTTGGGAGCGGACAATTTTACCGTCTTATCTTCAGGAGTGTTCTGGTGGCTCCCGGGCACTTGGTGTATCGTCAAGACACAAAGTGTCATATTGAACCGTACACCCCGAGCCGCTTCGCTCGCCAGTTTGGATATTCCCAACTTTATGTGGGTAACCCGAACAAGAATCTGGCTTATGAAGGGGATTTGTATGAGGGCGCCCGCGGCTGGTTCCACTTTGTAGCTGGTGAAACCGGAGCTGAATTCCTCCTGCCTCAGAAGTCGCCAGAGTTAGCCATGACTCTTAGCTTCTGCACGTGGTATAGTTTCGCAAATGCTGACGTGCCTAACTTTTCTATCTACCGGAGTTGTTGTAAGGAAATAAAGGCCTTTTATTTCAGCCGCAAGGGGGCTAAAAGAATAAGGGTGAAAGGAATGGACGAATTGCGCAGCGGTCGATCCATCAGATGTTGACGACTCTGATGATGATGACAATGATGGTGATGAGGATGACGCTGAAGCTGGCGGTGCTCCTCAAGACTTGGTTCCCCGTCCCCGGAGTCCGACCGTAAAATGCCGCGGGGCCCCGAAAGAGGGGCCTGTCCAGAAGAAGAAGAAATTGGTAGTCCCTCAAGAGACAGTAGTCAAATTTGCTTCGGACTTGGCTTCGACCCTGCCAACAACTTCACGAGAGGAGAGCAGACCTGTTGAAGCCTCAGGTGATACTGAGGTCCCGATTCCCCTAACCGCAGAATCTGTCGAGCACACCGCGACGCAACCTTTGGGTAGCGAAACGGGTGTACTTCTGGAAACAGCGACAGCTCCTCCTTCAAGTCCAACCACTGGACTTGTGTCTTCTGGTATGGTCCTCTCAGGTTTTATATTTTTATCTTCTGTTTCTATATCTCGTGTAACACTTTTTGCTTGCTTCTCTGAGATGTAGGTAGTCAACCTCATTCGCCGATGCATTCTACTATCAGGGGGGAGTCTGAGGATTTGGTGGATTACTCGGGCACCACTGGTTTGGTGGGAGGACTTGGCAGTTCTGTGAACGAGTTTGACGCAGACTATTTCACGCCGGCCCCAAGCTCGGTTCCTTCATCGATTCCTCCCATTAATGAATTAGGGAGTAATGATAGAACAGAGGTTGTCATTATGGCCGCAGCATGAGAGGCTACCCCATCTCCAAGTCTGCCATCTCCAACACCCGGGGTCTGCTCCGAAGAAACCTTTCCGGTGGTTGTTGGTGTGCCCCCTGCTCCTCAGCCAGCAATATTAACGCCATCCACCATTATGGCTGTTGAGACATTGGTGACTTCTCCAGCCCCAAGTCCTCCGCCAGCGGGAGATGAAGAAAATTTGAAGTTCTCATTCGAAGCCACTTCTGCCATAGGGGGAGTTTCGGCTGAAAACACTCCATCGTCTACTCCTGCTCATGGTGCTACTCGAATGATCTGTACCAGTGATACTCCTCCTCGGGTTTCTAGTTCTGCCAAGTCCATATTGGCTTTACTGGCCCTTCGTGTCATGAATCTGGTACAGGAATGGGCTTCTTCTTCCTCGACCCCAACGGACGCTACTCCTCCCCCAGCGACATCTTCCTTAGTGCTGCCTGCTTTAAACACAGACACTGTGGACCCTCTCGAAGAATTCTTCAATCACAGTGTAAATGACTTTTTGCGGCTACTAAGGAGGTGTATCGGAATGATCCTGGACGGAAGAGATTTCTTTAATCTTGGACGTCCAATGTTGTCCAGCTATCTGGATAATATTGAAAGGATTGGGGTACGTGACCGAGCAGCTCTCTACCGGGCCCGCCTTGAAGTTCTGGAAGATCAGGTGAATACGCTAAACACAGTTCGCCAAGCGGATGTGGAAGCGATCACTGAGATCGAATCGGCGCGTCTTCGGGCAGAGTTGGTGGCTCGTCAAGAGGAACTGAGGCGCCAAGAGGAAGTCTGGTCTCGGGAGTTGGCAGAACTGCGAGCTAGCCAGGAATCGATCCTCAGGGGGTTAGAGATAGTGGACTTCGAGATTGAGGGGAGTCAGGCCGCCAACCTTAGAGCTAGAGAGACTATTGCTAAGGCTCGAGCTATTCTGGAAGCCAGCGAGTCTCAGTTAGGGGAATCCGTTAAGAAACGGGAAGAGCTGATTCTTCAACAAGGACAGTTCGAATAAGAAGGCATAATGAGGAGCCGTGCTATTGAAAAATCTCGTCAGCGGTTGACACAGCAACTAGCAATAAACGACGATGATTTGCGCCGGCAGTCCCAACACTCCGTGGAGGAAACTCGTCGTCGAGTGATTGACGAGACGACAAATAAATTGAGACTTCTAGGAGATCCATAACTTTCTTTCTTTCTATTCCTTTATTCTTTTTGTAATAAGAACTTGTAATAGAAGAGAGAACTTTACTGTTTCTTTGTGACTTCATTCCCTTTCGAATAAAGGTAATCTTTTGATTCTTTTACCTGTTGGCTACAAAATTTATTTGCACAACAGATAACTTGTCATCAAAATGATTTAGTTGTTTAGGTAAAACAGTCCAAGGCTCATCTGCGTAACTTAGACAGCTAATACCGAGGTGATCGGGTCAAGATCACCAGATTTCGGCAGAGGCGGCTAATTGCGCATGCCTAGAGTTTGATTGGAGGCAGTTCAAGGCTCTCATGCGTAACTTGAACTGCACATATCAAGATGATCGGGTCAGGATCATCAGATTTCGGCAGAGGCGCCTAATTGCGCATGCCTAGTTTTAAGCAAGAAGTTCAAGTGCTTATCTGCATAACTTGAACAAGTGGAGGCGGTTCAAGACTGTCATGCGTAACTTGAACTGCACATACCAAGATGATCGGGTTAGGATCATCAGATTTCGGCAGAGGCGCCTAATTGCGCATGCCTAGTTTTAAGCAAGAAGTTCAAGTGCTCATCTGCGTAACTTGAACAAGTGGAGGCGGTTCAAGGCTCTCATGCGTAATTTGAACTGCACATACCAAGATGATCGGGTCAGGATTACCAGATTTCGACAGAGGCGCCTAATTGCACATGCCTAGTTTTAAGCAAGAAGTTCAAGTGCTCATCTGCGTAACTTGAACAAGTGGAGGTGGTTCAAAACTCTCATGCGTAACTTAAATTGCACATACCAAGATGATCGGGTCAGGATCACCAGATTTCGGCAGAGGCGCCTAATTGCACATGCCTAGTTTTAAGCAAGAAGTTTAAGTGCTCATCTGCGTAACTTGAACAAGTGGAGGCGGTTCAAGGCTCTCATGCGTAACTTGAACTGCACATACCAAGATGATTGGGTCAGGATCACCAGATTTCGGCAGAGTCACCTAATTGCGCATGCCTAGTTTTAAGCAAGAAGTTCAAGTGCTCATCTGCGTAACTTGAACAAGCGGATGGTTATACTCCTACTGATATGAACCAGATGTGACAGTTACTCTATCATTATTCTGGTTTATTTTAGGCATAGTATTTCTTCAGAAATTTGCCGTTGATCGGCATCATCATTCTATCGCCGTTCTGATTCATTAAGTGATAGGCTCCACTAGAGTATACCGTCTCCACAACAAACGGTCCTTCCCACTTGGGTTCAAATTTACCCTTAGTCTTGTGGGTTAGAATCATTGGCCTTTTAATAGCCAGGACCAAGTCTCCTTATTTAAAGGTCCTTGGTTTAATGCTCTTATTGAACGTTCGTGAGATTCAGGCTTGATACAACTCAATTTGTTGTTGAGCCCTGAGACGCTTTTCATCTAACGCCTCTAGTTCTTGCAATCTTTGTTGATGACTTTCTTCTGTCGTCATCTTTGTGGATAAGGCCACTCTTAACGATGATATCTGAATTTCAAGAGGCAAGACGGCCTCACTTCCATAAACCAAGGAGAACGGAGTAGTTTTTGTTGGGGTGCGAACGATGGTGCAATAAGCCCATAAACACTCTCCCAGTTTTTCATCCCAGTCCCTTTTGTTGGAAGAGACAAACTTCCGAAGGAGTTTAATGATTGTCTTGTTGAAAGCTTTGGCTAACCCATTTGCCGCGGGTTATATGGTGTGGAAGCAATATATTTGATTCTGAACTTATCGCAGAATCTTGAGAATCCCTGGCCGATGAATTGCGGTCCATTATCATGAATGATCCTTCGGGGGACGCCAAAACGGTAAATGACATGATGCTTGATGAACTTAATCACATCTGTCGTTTTCACCTCTCTCATGGGCACGACTTCGGCCCATCTTGAAAAATAATCGGTTATTGTAAGAATAAACCGATGTCTTCTGGACGACGGGAGAGTTATTGGCCCCACAATATCCATTCCCCATGCCTCAGATGGCCAACTAACAATGGTATTGTGCAAGTATTCTGGGAGTTGATGAATAAAATTGGCATGTACTTGGCATGCATGGCACTGTTTAGCGTATGCCATTGCCTCTGTAATCATCTTCGGCCAGTAGTATCCCAGCCTTCTTATGCGGTCTCCGAGTTTTGGATCCATCATGTGTTTCCTTCAGCACTTCATCTGCTTCTGCTTTTGATATGCAGCGTAGTAGCAGACTATCGTTTGACTTTCTGTATAAAATTTGAAGTGTACGATCAAAGTAGAATCTCGGGACCTTTCTCTTTATCGAGGCGGCTTCCTTTGAATCCTCTGGTAGTATCCCATATAGGGCGTAATCTATAAATGGAAATCGCCAATCTAGGGGTTCCAGTATTAAACCTGTCTGGCACACCTCTTTGGTTTGGAATACCGTATCTGGGTGGAGGAGTTCTCTGCTGCCAATAGTGATGCTTTTAGCTTCACCCGGCAGGATCGCCAATGTTGCAGCTAACACAGCAAGAGCATCTGCATAGACGTTCTCATTCCGAGATATATGATATATATAAAATTGTTCAAAATATCCTGCTAGCTCAATGGCTAGCTGATGATAGGGGATGAGGGCTTCATGTCTGACTTCATACTCACCCATCATCTGGTTGACGATGAGTTTAGAGTCTCCATATGCTTCTAGATAGTTCACCCCCAGTTGCAGAGCCATTTTTAAGCCGATAATAAGCGCGTTGTATTCCGCCACATTATTCATGCACGGTTCTGTTAATGAGTAACCGTTAGGCAATATATGTTTATGTGGGGATATTAGCACAACCCTCACTCCAGCAACAGATCGTCTGGTAGCACCATCAAAGAATATTTGCCATGGTTGTTCTTTGCTAACTGTGTTGACCTCTGACGTCTGTTTGGAATTGGACCAGATTGGATGATCTGCTAGGAAATCGGCGATCGCCTGTCCCTTCATGGATTTTGAAGGGACGAAGTGTATATCATATGGCGATAGCAATAATGCCCATTTCGCCAATCGGCCCTTTAAGGATCCTGATTTTGTCATCAGAATTTTTAAAGGATTAACCCGTGAGATGACATGTATCGTTTGCCCTGAAAGATAGTGTCGCATTTTCTGAACAGCGAACACTGGGGCTAAACATTCTTTTTCGATCGGGGTATACCGACGCTCAGCTCCGATCATTGTCCTGCTTAAGTAATAAAGAGCATGTTCATGGTCATGCTCATTATATTGAGTAAGTAACGCTCCTAAAGCATCATCCATGACCCTTACATATATAAGGAATGGCTGCCCAGGGACCGGTGCCATAAGAACAGGAGGTTTAGTGAGATATTCTTTGAGATCGTCAAATGCCTATTGACATGCCTCATCCCATATGAAAGAAACCCCCTTTTTCATGAGTCTGGAGAACGGCTGGTATTGTCCAGATATGTTAGAAATAAAGCGCCGGATATAGGCAAGCTTTCCTTGTAACCCCCTTAACTCTTTAAGATTGCAGGGGGGCGGCATCTCGTTGATTGCTTTTATTTTCTCAGGATCGAGGAAAATTCCTTCTGAAGTGATTATAAACCCAAGGAACTTTCCCCTACGCACCCCTATGAAAGACTTGGCAGGGTTCATCTTCAAGTGATGTTTTCGCATAAGATCGAAGACCTTTCTTAAATCATGAAGATGATATTCTTTGTTCTTGTTTTTGATCGCTAAGTCATCTACATAACACTCTACTGTTTTGTGCAGGTGTTCTTTGAATATGACGCTTATCGCTCGTTGGTAGGTGGCACCGGCGTTCTTCAATCCGAAAGGCATCACCGTATAACAGTATACCCCCAGCGGCGTTCTGAAAGCCTTGTGCTTGTCATCATCTGGGTGCATTTTAATCTGGTTATAGCCTGAGAAGCCATCCATAAAGGACATCCTCTCATAACCACAAGTATTATCAATCATCATATCGGTGATGGGGAGTGGAAATTCATCCTTAGGACATGCAGCGTTCAGATCTCGAAAATCGATGCATATCTGGATTTTGCCGTTCTTCTTACGAACCGGCACGATGTTAGCCACCCAATCATGATGTTGCTCTTCACGGATGAATCCGGATTTTATAAGCTTGTTGACCTCGGCAACTATTGCCTCCATCAATTCCGGTCGAAAACGCCTTTGCTGTTGTTTAACTAGTTTGGCGTCTTCTTTAATATTTAACCGGTGCGTGGCAATTTTAGGGTCAAGTCCGGGCATGTCTTCGTAGCTCCATGCGAACACGTCTATATACTCTTTGATAAGAGATATAAGTTTCTCCTTTTCCAAGGGAGTTAGCGTGTCGCTTACGAGGATGGGCTTCGGATTTTCGTCCGTTCCCATATTGACCTGTACTAGCTTATCTTTTGTGGGCGGGTCACGCTGTTCAAAGCGGACATCCCAGAGAGTGTCCATATGCTTAGCCCAGGAATCATCTTGAACATCAATTGGTTCCTCGTCGCTTTCTGGTGCGGCTGAAACCATATTGGCTGTCAAATATTGAAACCAAGCGCCAGTACTTAGATCTGAGTCCTGATCAATCGGGTTTAAATCCTCATCGGACGAAGATCTTTCCTCATATTGGCATGGTGGTGAGGGAGGAGTAGATACATAGCCCAACCCCCTGCGAGTCTTTTGATAATAGTCTGGGCTCTTTCCTCTCGGTCTAAATGAGGGTATGAGATTCTGTCGCCCTTTTCCAAAGTTTAACCCCGGTTTCTGGGTGAAATTATAACCCATCTTCTCCATCATTTGCCGGGATTTCTGTTCATATAAGTGAAATTGAGGTGATATTTGTTCATCACTTTCACTGCTTTGTTTTTGTCGAGGTGACGTAATTACTTTGCCGAACATAATCAGCTTTTGGGACCCCTGTCGAGGAGGCACCTCAAAGAAGTGACCTTGTCCCTTAGTTATTTTTGATTGAGAGAGGAGGGATGACCTGAGAGGCAAATGGTATGCCGCCAGAACTTCAAGTTCGGATAGGCCATCCACTTCGGTGGAAGTACAAGAAGGTTCAGATTCAGTAGCTATAGCAGGCTCGTAGACTAACTTTATGTTTTCATTGATAACCCACTCATCCTCTATTACATCAGCTACATTATTATCAAAATTCAAATTAAAATCTATGTAAGGATTGATTTCATAATCACCCCCATCGTTCTCTTCGGGAGGCTCGTACTCCGTATCCGCCTCGTTGCCGCTCTCGTCAAACTTTTGAGTTTTGTTGAGATTGTTGTTGGAGACTTCATGGGCTGGCTTGTTGAGTAAAGCATCCGTGAAGTAGTTCTCCAGCCCTTTAAATGGTTGCCTATCTGCAACTAGTGTCCGGACTTCTCCTTATTCATCACAGTATTTCATACACTGGTGGAGAGTCGACGGGACTATCATATAGGCGTGGATCCAAGATCGTTCCAGTAAGATGTTATAGGAAGTGTCTGCGTCGATGACGTAGCATGTGACCTCCGTCGATGACGTAGCATGTGACCTCCGTCCTCAAATTCCCGATTTGACACCGGAGTCGGATCTTTCCAAGGGGACAGCTATCATTGGAATTGAACCCATATATTGTAGTATTGGTTGGCGTCAGGCGATGGGGAGAAATTTCCAATAGCTGCATCAACCTTCTGGGAATGACGCTTAGTGCAGACCCTGGATCAATCTGGATGGGATCCACTTTCGTGGATCCGACATACCAGGTGAAATATAAAGGTCTGTTGTGCTTTATATTTTTTATCTGCATGTCTTCCGGAGAGAAGATAATTTGTGGAATCTACCTCCTCACTTGATAACAGCGAGGGCAAGAGTCCTGTTCTTCGTCGGCCGGCTCGACAATCTGAGCTAGGAATGACTCAGAGTCTGCCAGGGCTTCTCTCAACGCCTCGCGAGTTGATTTCGATAATTGTAACAACTCGTACAGCGTGACTCGAACTGGAATATTTGCCAGCTGAGCTATTATATCAAATTTGAAGGTAGCGTCTTTGACTCCTTCATCTTTTCCAGGATTTTTCTGGAAGCGAAGTCTTTTCTATTTTGCAGGTTTTGCGAGTTCCGCATATATATCTTTCGTGTCTACTCTGGTGTAGTTTTTGAGATATGTTTTTTCGGATCGAGTGCTGGAAGGGCCTGGCCCATCCTGATGAGTGGCCATAGCTTCAGGCTCCTCTTCAGAGTCTGTAAATGCCCCTACAATTATGTATTCATCTTTTATCTTCGCGAAAATAGTATTGCTGGTCTGCTTTTTCTTTTGACCCCCTGCGGAAGTCCACTGTTCATTCTGTAGTAAATCAGGATGGACCCACATGATTTCCCCTTTTTGGGTTGTTATGGGGACAAGTCCTTCTTGAGCCTTTTTATGAGGGTCATGGTTTTTCGTAACCAGCTTTTCATTTGGAATTGGGGTCACCCCTGCGGGGAACTCATGGGTTCCAACTACTATGGTTGCCATATTGGCAGTGACCTTCTTTTGTTTCTCTTTAAGTGTCAGAACTCCAGCTTCTATCAGTGCTTGGATTCTGTTCTTTAGAGGGTAACAATCCCTAGTAGGGTGCCCAACATTCCGGTGGTAGAGACAATAGTTGGGGTCGTTGGTCTTACCAGCGTCCTCCGGTTTCCTATTCTCCGGAGGTTTCAACATTCCCTTCCTCAGGAGCAGGTGGAAGAGTGTAGGCGTTTGCTCTGCTTTGAAGGTATAGGTCCTCTCTTACTGAGACCTATTTTGTCTCGTGTCCTTCTGATTTTGGGGCTTCGAGTTTGGAAGATTTGTCTTTTGTGGAGCGACTTCCGATGCCATTACCGCTTTTCTCTTATTTTTATTATTATTATTTTGGGTGTACGGCCTATTATTCCCAGTGTTTCTTGACCCACGAGACTCTTCAGACTCTTCAACTCAACGGATCAAGTTCTCGGCTTGCTCTTCTTACTTGAGCAAATCTCTCCACGTCTTAGACTCTATGGCTCCCATTTTTAAGAGCACGTTAGTTTTAAGATTATGCCGACATGTCTCCACTAGAGTTTCCTGGACCATTTCGTGTTTACAATGCACGGACTTCTCCCGGAACCTTTCTATGAAGTCTTTTATTGTTTCTTATTCCCCTTGTTTAGTTGTAAGGAGGGAATGAACCGTAATTTCGGTATCATCCTCAAAGAAACGTGCGAGAAATAGTCTCTCAATATCAAACCAGGTATTAATAGTACCTAGGGGCAGCTTCATAAACCAAGTAAAGGCAGGCCCTCGCAAAGTACTTACGAATACCTTGATCATAACCGGGTCATTGCCCATCAAATGTCCTGCTTGGGACAAGAAGTAATAAATGTGTTGACTTGGAGATCCTTTCCCGTCATATAGCTCTAATTTGAGCGGCTTGTATTTCTCCGGATATGGTGCCAAATCCCATTCAGGTGGATATGGTCTTGATACCCTTGTTTCTTTCAACTCCTTTTTGTGCATTAGTACTTCAAGTTGATTTTGTAATTTCTCTATTTTCTCTCCATGTGGATCATGAAAAGAATACCTGTCCTCGTCCTCATGTGTTGAGTGGGCTTTTTCTTCTTTTTCTTCCTCGTTCAGTTTATTGAACGAGGTTTCTTTTCCCATTTTAACGTTATCCTCGACGATTTTTTGGGTATTCTCGACCACTTTTGAGAGCATCATTTTAAGATTCTCGATTGTCTTTTGTTGCTCCCGAATCATCTTCTCTTGGGCTTCAAGTCTCTGGTCGATGTCGTTAGATTTATCCGCCATATGTGATGCTGACTTTTGTAACCGAGATAATGTAGAGGAACGAGGTGAAGCTATAGCCGAGTTATCACTGTCGTCGTCATAAGAACCTTTTAAAAGTTTCTTATAGTTTCGAAGTGGGACAGCTCCTGATTTTAGTTAGGTGAAGTGATGAGGTTCTTCATCACTTGACTCTGAGTTATTATCTTTTTCAATGACTTTCTTACCCTTGCCGACCATGTTGGAAGTTACAATTCTCCATTCTGCTCGAGGAGTAGCCTTTGTTTTCTTAGCAGGGTTTTTGTCCGACTTGGTTAACCGGTCGAACACCGATACCCTGTTATTGTTGCAGCAACAATTATCTATTACAGCGGATACCGCATTCATGAGTTGCTGGCAATGACAGATAAGTTCGGCTTGAACTTGTTCTATACCTCTCTTCTTGGTTAGATACTCCCTAAGGTCAGTGACTTTAGACATGAAATTGTGGGACCCATTCAGCTGTTTAGAGGGTCTAGGAGCCTGTTGAAGTTTCTTGGAATCACTGGAGTTCAGTTCTAGTCCATTGATGCTACGATCAGCCCTGATTTTGTATTCGGGTTCATCTACGCGGAGCTGAGAAATAGCTTCGCATTTTGGAGCGCGGAGCTGAAAGTTAGCTTCGCGTTTTGTGTCGCAGGCCTGAAGAATAGCTCCGCGTTTTGCTACCCTAGCCTCGCATTTTACGCTGGCTTGGCGTTTCTTCAGAAGTTTATCTTCTGGAATCTTAGCCCCACGTGGAAGAAAATTCCTGCACGCTGGCTTACTCTTGTGATTAACACAAGTCACAACTTCGCGTCTAGCGCGATGTTTACGATTAACGACAATCTGCCAATCATCTTCGTGATTTACGCGGAGGTGAGGCATTTTGCGTTTCTCGCAAGTACTACTGGCTTCGCGTTTCTCGCTAAGCTCAGTATTAGCCTCGCGTGGAGAATTACAAGCTGGCTGTAAGGAATTTTTATCCTCGCGTTTCTCGCGAGTGTAAGAAATCTTGCGTTTATCGCAAGTGCTACTGGCTTCGCGTTTATCGCTAAGCCCAGTAGTAGCCTTGCATGGAGAATCACATGCTGGCTTTAATGAATCTTTATCCTAACATTCCTCGCGAGTGTAAGAAATCTTGCGTTTATCGCAAGTGCTACTGGCTTCGCGTTTATCGCTAAGCCCAGTAGTAGCCTCGCATGGAAAATCACATGCTGGCTTTAAGGAGATTTTATACTCGCTTTTATCGCGAGTGTCAGAAATATTGCGATTAACGCAAAACTTACTGGCTTCGCGTTTCTGGCTCAGCTCAGTAATAGCCTCACGTGAAGAATCACACGCTGGCTTTTCCTTGCGATCAACGCAAGTTGTAACTTCGCGTTTAACGCGATAATGACTGATCTCGCAATTAGGGCGAGTCAGTTTGCGAGGGACCATAGCCTCGCGTTCTATGAAATTAGCCTCGCGTTCAATGCGGGCTTTGAGGGCTTTTTGCCTTGTTTTCCGATTTCTATTTCGGAGTTGGGTTCTGGTCAAACCAGTTTTCAGGCCTTCTTCGGCAGTAGAGAGGCCATCCTCTGCTAGGATTTCCTGTCCAAACACCGGCTCTATGGCCGCGGTCTCCAAGGATCCCCGTTCATCGGTGGATACCTTTTTACCCGTTCGGGTATTGGAGCGCACGCGACGATAGTGTCGCATTTCGTTCAGGTTACCTGATTCAGAGGAGAAGTACTCCTCGTACTTCTGTTGGTCGATTTCAACGACGAGCATATCTACGTTGGATCCGATCCTCTCGACGTCAGATTGCACCACGATATCTTCTTTGGTGAAAGAGATGTCTCCCACTGTGGTCGTCAGTTTGTTCGCGGCAGAATTTCTTTGCTTTCCTTCCATTGAATATAACTTAGATTACAACGAAAGTGAACAAGAGAAAAAGAACAAACGAGAGGATTTATAATTTATCGCTCTCTTTTACAATATGATGTGGGATCTGTGTGGCGATGGGATCTGTCAAGCAGCTCTTTTGGACGATCTGACGTCGAACTCTTCTCTTGAAGATGACGGCCGACTATAGATGATCTGCTCTGGTCTTGATTCGTTCAAGACTCTATGCATAACTCGAACTTCTCCAAAACTCCAGAAAAAGACCTCAGATGCCGAAAAGAAGACCACTAGGGCTTCCCCAAGAGGGTATTTATAGCCTTAGGATCATATGAGAGTTTCTATCTAAATAGAATTTGTACTCATCAAGGATTCCAATCAAATATCTTAGTTTTTATTTAAGTCTCTTGATTTAGAGTTCTGATCGGACTTAATTTGGGTATTTGGATAAGCCCAAATCATAATCTCAATCAATTTGAGATTCTGGTTATCTGCTCACGCGGAGCTAGTCGCATCAAAACGCGGAGCTAAGAAACCAGAACGCGGAGTTATTGATTAGCTCTGCATTTTTCTCAAACGCATGGCTAATATAGCCAAATGCGGAGCTATAGAGTTAGCTCCGTGTTCTGTTGTGGAAAATCCTATTTACTTAGAAATTTTCACTGCCAACGTGCCTCGGTCGCTGCCGCCGCTGCTAGCGCCGGCCGCCGATGGATAAGTGGCGCGAGATGAAGTCGCGATCTTCTTGGGTGCCATTGGTTCGAAATCTTGGAGAAAATCGACGAAATTAGGTGAAAATCCGGTCGGGTGCTAGGGTTTAGATAACCGGAGTTCTTGAAGTCTTGAATTCTCAAATGAAGTAAGGAAGAAGAAGAGTTAGAACTCTATTTAAATGAAAAAACCCGTCCCTTGGTATTCGGCGTGAAAATCGGAGCAATTACTAAGCAGTTACCCATTGAAACGCGAAGCTATTAGCTCCGCGCAAGTATCAAAATGTGAAGAAAACTTGGTATTTTAACTCCGCGTTTCAGTTTGAAGATCCAAAGTATTTCAAAATTTGCTAAGTTCTAAGCCATTTTGAAAACTTTGGAAGGCGTTCTGTTGGTAGTGAAAATTTCTAAGTAAAAAAGGATTTTTCACAACAGAACGCGGAGCTAACTCAGTAGCTCCGCGTTTGGCTATTTTAGCCTCGCGTTTGAGCAAAACGCGGAGCTATTAAATAGCTCCGCGTTCTGGTTTCTTAGCTCTGCGTTTTGATGCGATTAGCTCCACGTGAGCAGATAACCAGAATCATAAATTGATTGAGATTAAGATTTGGGCTTATCCAAATATCCAAATTAAGTCCAATCAGAACTCTAAATCAAGAGATTTAAATCAAAACTAAGATATTTGATTAGAATCCTTGATGAATACAAATTCTATTTAAATAGAAACTCTCATATTGACCTAATGCTATAAATACCCTTTTGAGGAAGCCCTAGGGATCTTTTTCGCATCTTAGAGAATTCGAGTTACGCGTGAGAGCCTTGAATTCGTGAAGACCAGAGAAGATCCAAGCCGGCCGTCGTCATCTTCAAGAGAGAAGATCATCGTCGTCAGATCGTCAAAAGGAACTACTAGTTAGATCCCATCGCTACGAGATCCCACGTTTTTACTGTAAAAGAGAGCGATAAATATAAATTCTCTCGTTTGTTCTTTTTCTTGTTCACTTTCATTGTAATTAAGTTATTTCAATGGAAGGGAAGCAAATTTCTGCTGCGAACACATGCCTCATAAGCCATCGGGAACGAGATTTTGAGAGGTATTATTCACATCATATATCCTCCCAAAAGACTATGCTATCATCATTTCCTACGTCATATTTGATACCCTGCGAGAACATCTTTTTGATGCTCCGAATACCTTTCCAGAAACATGACGTGGTGTGTGTATTCCGGCCTTTGCCACTCCAGGGTCCATTTCTGGGACCATATTTGCTCTGTAGCAAATTTTGTAACATATTACTAGATTTGGACAGTAACCTTCGCCACCATTTAGCAATAAGAGACAAATTGTAGTTCCTAAGATGCATGTTGAAATCATGACTTAAGTAATATAGGAGAGTCCTTGAAGTCAATCTAAAACTATAAAAATTACTTCATTTATTTGATTTCTTGATGACATATTAGTTTATCCCAGAAATTTTCCAGGAGGCCTTGCAGTGAAAAGAATTATTCTGTGAGTGCAATGTGATAAGATAACTATAAGTAGTGCTCAAGTATGAAGATGTGCTTTATTGCTACTATATCTGCTCATTATCTATATCAAATATCTCTGGAAAATAACCTGCACACACCAAGGTCTAGACCTTTACATCCCTTATTACAAAAGTAAATGATAAACAATCTACATCAGGATGAAAATAACCTGGGAATCTATCAAAACGATTCACAAATGGCAAGCTGGGAACTGAAAATGAGGTTCAGGGTTATCGTAGAATTCAAATGACAGGTTTTCTACGGGTTATTTGGTGGCTTAGTCTCCTTTGGATTCTCATGGACGTCTGCTGCAAAGTCTGCAAGGTCAGCCAAGTCCTCAACCGCATCAACAATGCCTTCGATCCTCACTGAAATCTCAATCAACAGTGAGACTGCCGAGATGAGAGGTAATGCTTCCAGTATCTTTATAGTTTCTGTCTTCGCTATAACCTGTTCTCTTTCCTCTCCCTTTGATTGATCTGAATCTGGTTGCAGGGCTTTCAAAGTTCTGTGGACCTCCTCCACTGCATCATTCATCTCTGCCACCATCAGTTCTATAGTCGACAGCTTCTTCGTCGTCCTGAGAGAGTTTGCTGATTCTTTCAAGACCAACGAATACTGTAAGCTCAGTTTACTGCAGACATCGCTTAGATGTTTCTTTATGGGTCCTGGTGCCTGTTAGTTCGATTTAAAGATGAAACGTTGTAAGTATCGGTCGTGCTTCTATGCTCAGAAAACGTAACTTTTATATATATATATATATATATATATATATATATATATATATATATATATATATATATATATATATATATATATATATATATATATATATATATATATATATACACTCAGACCCTCTATGTATAACTTATTATCCCTAAAATTTTAAAGTTTCACTTAGACTCGCTGGACCGTGAAAAAAATATTTTTGTCTAAGCTTCTCTATTAGTTTTTTTCTGCGGTCCAAGTATCTAAGTTAGAGTTTTAAACTTTAAAAGTGATAAATTATATACTCCTCATAGTACAGGAAATCTGATTGTAATTAACCCATATATATATTACCTGAACTTCTGAATAGATGAAACTATTGAGGGCTTCGACGCTGTAAGCACAACATCGCATTGCTGAACCTACTTTTAGATATTGGCTCCATGGATGTCTTAGCTTGAAGGGTCCATGCGATGGTTCCCATCTTGCCAAATTGGCCTGCAGAGAGTATACTGAGACTGTAAAAGGGTAATTTTTCATTGGAAAAAGATTTTCTTCTTCTTTCAGTTACTGACCAGAGAATCTTCGGATGTCTTGGAATTAAGAACAGACTTGTAGCCTTGAGACTTTTGACAACACGATTTGTCCACATCATCGATCTTGTCCTCCTTGAAGTACTCAGCCACAGAGTCTGCGATAATGGCAAGATTTTCCTGAGAATTTGGTTAACATTTCATTTCTAGCAGAGAAAAATGCACTTACATTCTAAGGAATCGGCTAGCTTCTCCATATTTCGAATGATGAGTAGATGCAAGTCCTCGCCTGCCCACACTGGGAACACGACAATGCAGACAATCAAGCAGATGGAGACCCCGATAGCAATGGTGGTGATGCGTTTCTGTGCCAGTGCTAGCAAATTATCTACACGATACCCAGAGACAGCGACTAAGTTGAAGGTGACGATAAATATGGTGACTCCATAGTCGAACTTGGTTTTGATGGTCACGATGAAGCGAGAGAATGTTGCAGCTGATGCTGTGGAGGCAAAATCTGATGATTAAGCTCATGCTAAACAATTAAGAATTCAAAACTTTTTTGTGCTAGTTTTCTACACATACACAATACGAAGACAGACGTTCCAACGATGATATGCTCCATTGTTTCTCCAGATTTACTCGCAAGCCAATGGATACCGCACGCTAGAGCCCCTGCGCTGAGTGTAGCGGTTGTTCTGTTCAATCCTTTGTACAAGGATCCACCTTGCAAAATAAAATGTTTGCACATATGTCAGAATTTCTATATCCATGCAAATGCAAGATTGGGTTGTATTCCGAAAGTATCGTGTCAATATACATGCAAACACACATATGCTCATGTTACATGGCTTTATGCATATGGCTCAATTGCGTATGTTCATTTAGAAATGCAAAGCATTGTACTACTAACATCATAATGGTCTTTTGTGGAACAAGAACATACGGCCGAAGATTTATTTATGAAGCGTTGTACTGAAGAGTTCTACATCACTTCAAGTGAGTTTTTCTCATTGTCAGTCCTATCATTTCCATACAAATGCTTCTATTTCAAGAACTGCATCACAACAAATTCTAAGCAACACATTCTAACAACAAATTTGTGGCTCTTCGGTACGCATAAAATTCGTGAAACATGGAAGAAGAAAGAAACGATTCAGTACTTGGAAAAATGTCATAAGAAACTAATGTACTTACCGACTGTAAATTCAAAAATCACTACAACCGTCATGATCGCCCACATTGCAGTTCCTCCGACGCCATCATACAAGGGCCTCGCGTAGTAGAAGATGGACACGAGAGCCAGTGCAAGGCCAACCTTAATGCAATGGATGACCTTTCTTGGATCATCAGCTCCCAGCTTCCATACTCTCTTTGCAAAACCCGAGACCTTCGCCTTGATCCTCGAAACCAAACCAAACAACCCTGACCACGCCCTGCAAGCTACGCCCCGCTGTTGCTCTACAGTAACTGATGAGCCATCCGGGACCGTGACCAGCCACTCGGGGTTAACCATTTTGAATCCGTCAACGACAAACTCATAGATCACTAGGAGAATGATGGCTTATACAAGAGACGAGGTGCTTATATAAGCAAACCTGTAGCTTATAGATATGCAACAAAAAGATGCCCAGTACTTGATACATCAGGAGCTTTGAGTTCAATTTAACTTTTACTTTAATCATTACTTGAATATGGGATTCATTGTAGTCCACTTCCAAAGTTTTGGACGATAATTTCCGAAAAGTATTTCTTTAAGGTAATATCTCAATAGTATAGTCATAATAAGGAGTTTTTTATGCTATTTTTTATATTTTTTTAGTTTTCGATAATGTTATCAAGTACTGAACACTGGTGGATGATGATGTATAAGCACTAGGGACAATTCTTTTAGGACCTCAACCTAACACGGGCCACAACATTACGACGTACCATCATCGTGATATTTGTATATCTATATATATGAAAAAGCAACCGATAAAGCTAAATATTGCACACGACCCACTTATCACATTGTAGCATATATCGTTCTCCAGGTAAAATTAGGTAAAGGCTGAAACCGAAGAAGTGTTGTCTGATGCACATCCACGTCTCCACTACACTAGCTAGTGAGGAATAGATTCATAATTAGGTCAAAAATTTTCTGTTGATGAGTGATAAAGAGTTGCACTAGCCTCTTATCACGGGTTGTACACGCACGGCTCCTTATTATGCTTTATGAGAGCTTAACTCGTCTATCGATAAGAATTGTGTAATCCTAGTCTGATAGTAGGGATGAGAATGGGTATATCCAAGAGTCAATTCTTGGCCTGTTTTATTCAAAATTTTAAATTAAAAAAATAAAAATTTTATTTTTAATTTATCATACTTGCTTATGTACAAAGATATTTAGTGGCATGTTAGGTATGTTCCCTCAAGGTAGAAAGTTGATCAAGGTTATTGAAAGCTCAATAATTCATAATACTAGAATTATGTCCTAATTCTTAGAACGACTAGATAAAGAAACTTCGAACTACTTGAAGAAGTAAACATGCTTGAGTTCCTTGAACGTAAACATTGACTCTTTTCTCCATTCGTGTTTATGTAGAGAGAAATGTACTGCACCTGACCCTATTATTATGATTTTTTTTTTTTATAGCTAAAACGTTGGATTAGAGCGTCGCGTTGATTAAAAGGATTTTAACAAAACATAATACACATAATGTTTACAAAACTATTCCTTACAATACAGAAATGATATAGATTACAAAACATCATACATAAAAGATGGTGCCAAGACTAGTGCCCCCTCAAAGATGGAGCGCGCAAAGACTAATCCTATTATTATGTTTACCTCAACAAATAAAAAAAAAACCAAACAAATAATTTTAGTTGCTAGCTTTTAAGTACTATGTAATAAGATTAATTGTAATAAGATCTCCTGTATTATAAGAGTACTGTACTTTATTACCTTTAAATTTAAAACTCTCATTTTAATTTCTGGACTCTTAATATCATTAGTTAACAGTTTACTATTCTCACTCCTATTTAACTTAAACTATAATTTTTTATGAAATCCCCAAATTACTTTCCTATGGACATATTTTGGATAAGTTCTTAATAAGGGAGAGGAGGGTGATTTAAGGATTTTATAAAAAATGTGCAGTTTGAGTTAAATATGGGTGAGAATAGTAAACTGTTGATTATTGAGAAGTTCAGATAGTAAACTAAGAGTTTTAAACTTAAAGGATAATAAGTTATACTACTCTTATAGTACATAGAGTCTCATTGCAATTAACCTTATATAATACAAAGTCTATTATCATATAAATGGAGATGGACTTGGGTCCTTCGGAAAGGATTTGAATCGTTTGTTTTGCAATTAGATAATGGGATAGGTTGACAAAAAAAAGTCATGCAAGAACACCAAACACAGATGAAAACCCCACTGGATCCAAAATAATGAGAAATTTGAATTCTCATAAAAGTGGGAGTTACATCCCATTCTTAAGGATTGGTTTGAAATGGGGTTACACTACATTTGATTGAAAATTAAAAATGGCGGTCACAACTCTATTATCTCTAAATTAATGAGGGTTTAAATCCTCATTAAATGAGAGTTTTAATATAGTCAATTGCACCAATATTAAAAACCCTAAACTCTTATAAAAAGCCGAGAAGGTTAAAAGAGAGAGAGGACCTCTATGAGAGGATTCACCTCTAGTACAAAAAGAATGAAAATTCTCATCTTATAAAGAGTTCTACTATTTCTTAATTCAGAGATTTCTATCTTTTAAAAAGTTCGAACTCTTTCTTAATTTAGATATTCCTATCTCTTAAAGAGTTTCACTCTTTCATACTTATCATCCAGGTATTTCTATCTCTTAAAAAGTTTCAACTCTTTCTTAATCTAAAGTTTTTTTTTATCTCTTAAAGTGTTTTACTCTTTCATTTCCAAAACCATGCAAGGCTACTTCAACTATAAAAGTTCGGTGTTAAAATCATCAATGAAAAATATGATCGTCTCCCACTGCCACATTAGAGAACCTTAGCCTAAAATGGCTAACACGTAGATCATCAACTAATAGCTAATATGTGGTTCATCAACTAAAAAGATATCCACATTTCAAGCCTAAAATGACTAACACATGGATCATCAATTAAAAAGAAATCCATATTTCAAGCCTAAAATGGCTAATATATGGATAATCAAAAATAGATTTATATTTCAAACCAAAAATGGTTAAGATGTGGATCATTAACCATAAAGAGATCCGCGTTTTGAGCCAAGAAAAAAAAAATTAAAACACGACCCTCATAGGGGCGTTTTGCTTTTACAATATTAAGAGATAATCTCTCCAAAACTAAACAAACGCGAACCTCAAAAGTCTTGAAAATGATTGAAGAATAAAAATGCGAATTCTCATCCAGAAAGATCTGCAGGAACTTCTCAGGGTCGCATTTTGCGTTCAAAATCTTAAAAAATATAATGTTACTCCTTTTTATACTCAAACGCGGGTTTAAATAAGTAAAAAAAATGCTAAAAAAGCAAAATGCGAATTTTGGTCTAGAGAGATCTGCGCGAACTCTAAGGTTGCGTTTTAACTAAAACGCGGATCTAGCATGCGTTTCGAAAGTTACAGATGCAGGATCGCGTTTTGATCCCAAAATCTTGTAAGATTAAATCTAACCCTATTTCAAGACAAACATGGGTCTAACTGAGAACTCAAATATAGATCATCAATTATAGAAAGATCCACGTTCAGAACTATCTTCTAAGCTCATGATTATAGCTAAATATAATTAAAATGCGAACTCCATACGGTCGTGTTTTCACTCAAAAGTCTCAAAGAATAAAAACCTTCCTCATTTATACCCAAACGCGAGTCTAATCAAGTAAGATGTGCTACTGTGAGTTAAATGTAAATCATCAATCATAGAAAGATCCGCATTTGACTTTTCTTCTAAACTCATAATTTGAGCTATGTATAGCCAAAATGCAAACTCGCAAGGGTCTCCTTTTTATTCCAAAGCCTCAAGAGGCAAAAATTATTTTCATTGATACCTAAATGCGGGTCTGAGCATGCCACGCAAGCTGCAAAGAGCTAAAACATGGATTTAAAGACTGAGATCTGCATTTCAATTACAAATCCAGAGGATTTAAAATTTCAATTACAAATTCTCGAGATTTAATATAAATATAATGGATTTTAAAAAAAAAAATTAATCCTCAAAGTAAAGAAGCTATTAATTGGATAGTTATATCAATTCAAAAATCTCCAGACCTTTATAAATAGCGAAAGACTAGATTAAAAAAGGGGTGATATTATTCCACCTGATCACTTATGCTAAGAATCCAAAGTTTTTTACATCCAAAAGCTTTACAAAAATTGTCAACTGAAGAACTTGTGTTCGGAGCGTCAATAGAGAGCAAAATCGTTCTCTATAGCTTTAACAGAACTCGGCATTAAACATAGAGGAAACTAAATTTCTCATCTTTTGTAAACGAGCAACCGCTATTATTGTAATCTCAATTTGAGTTTTCAATAAAATCAAATTTATGACAAACACGATATTCATTACCATTATCCATTCCTTTAAAATTATTCTATGTCCCTTAAAACCGAAAATACTGCATTTTTTAACCCGTAGACAAAACAACTTTTATTCGAAACCACAAATGACATTTATTTGAATTCTTTATTTTTTTTTTCCTCAAAAAGAATTCAAGCATCCTATATTTTTTATTACTTATAAATAAAATCGGAACAAAATGATGATGGACAATGGTATAATCCTCTTTCATGTCCATACCTCCATCATGGAGGCCCGCAACAGCAATGTCATCCGGAGTCGGGCAACTTGCAGCTTCTTCTTGGGCTTTGTGGCTGTCAACAGTTGATTGGGGGCATAAACTCCTTCTGTGCGTTCCAGTGTCCGAATGAATACCTCTCCAGAGGTTAATGCCAATAAGGATGGCATAAAAACATTCTTTGAGTTTGTCGCATGCATCCTATGAATATCCTATTGTTGCGTTTTAGCCAAGTTGTCCGAATGAATAGCTAATGGGCAGGTTACTGTATGGTTGCTAGCGGTGTAGTCAAAATGGAGAAAAGTGAAGTAGTGCTGCCCAGCCAATGAACCAACACTGCAGTCTCCCTCCCTCTTGCCAGGAGCCAAGCCTAACCGATCCAATGGAACCTTAATCAGATTGCACAATCCACATGCATGTTGCATCTTTCTAAGAAGCTAATTCAACCATAAAATAAGCTTCCAGATCAAAATACACCCAAAATTTTTCCATTGTCAGATTGATGGTAGCTAGAACTTTCTGTTGATGCATAAAAGTTGTGCACAATCCAAGAACATTCCTCGGGACATCCTTATATAAACGCTAGCTTCATCCGATATCCTACCTACGTCAACCATCAAACTATGGCTAGCACCAAGGTAACACAAGCTGGTTGCGCCGAGTGGAAGGTGGTGATCTCTGATACTATGTCTCTGCACGAGCCTGGCCCGTTACACCGGGCTTGGACGGGGTTTATGAGTCTGATTCCGGCCGTGTGCCTTCATATATGTGGTTTCTTTAAGAAGGCCTGGGACATGGTGGTGACTGACCCAAGAAGGGCAATACACGGCCTGAAAGTAGGCTTCGCACTGAGCGTAGTGTCCCTCTTCTACTATGTGAGGCCTTTGTACGATGGCATTGGTGGAACTGGCATTGGAGCTGTTATGACCGTTGCAGTCATTTTCGACTTTACCGTCGGTAGGTTTACGGACAAAATTATAGGATCAACTAAATATTGCATACCCATATCCTTAGGTGTCATATGCAAGTAATATGTCGTTATATGGGCATCAACACATTGCTTCTGCGAAATCATGCATCATCTGATTATTTCATATCAAATTTTGATTTTTCAGTTAAAAGCAAGATATCCGATCGTTTTATCTATTTCTGAGTGAGTTATATATGTATAACATTGTATGTCCCCTACAGGTGCAACAATATACAGGGCCTTCAATAGGGTAACTGCCACGATATTTGGTGGGTCACTGGCTGTCGGCATCCATTACCTTGCTGATAGTTCTGGCCAAACAGCTGACCCTGTGATTCGCGGTGCCTTTGTCTTTCTGATAGGTATCTCTATCTTAAAATGACTAAGTTTACCTATCGTGTGAAATATCAGAAATATTTGTATCTGAAGTATCTTTAATTTCTTCATTCAGCTTTGGCAGCAAGCTTTGCACGGTTGATTCCCACAGTAAAAAGACATTATGATTTTGGCATGATGACCTTTATCGTCACCTTCTCTTTGGTATCAATCTCTGGATATCGTGTTGACCAGCTGCTTGTGCTGGCACAGCATCGGTGCTTCACCATAGTATTAGGAAGCTCCATCTGCGTGATCGTGTGCATGCTCGCAAACCCCATATGGGCTGGTGCCGATCTTCACATCCTCTGCGTAAAAAACATGGAGAAGCTTGCTGCATCCTTGCATGGTAGCGCACCAATCTGAGTCCATTGAAATTTCATGTGGTATAAACTTCATGCTGATCCAATTACTATTCATTTTATGCCGTAGGATGTGTAACTGAATACTTTGCACGATGCGCAAAGCTCGATGGCAAGGAAGTAGGGAACCAAGGATTGGATGGCTATAAAAGTGTTCTTAATTCGAAACCGTCTGAAGATTCTCTGGTGAGACTCCGAATATTCTAGGAGACAAACTGAAAACAATCTGTATGCCATAATCGAATTTTATGTCATTTGATGCAGGCTAATTTGGCAAGATGGGAACCTCCCCACGGCAAATTCCTCCTGCAACATCCTTGGCAAAAATACAAGAAAATTGGAGCAGCCATGCGCAACTGTGCCTGCTGTATTGATGCACTACATTCTTACATGAAATCTGACATCCAAGCACAGGTTGGTCAATTACCTGTAACATATATTTTTTTCAAAGTATTGTGCCGGTTGTTGTAATGCTCTGTGACACATGGTAAATGAGTAAGTACAAGTACCAATAACATATTCAATTTGAATATGCTAAAACTTCTGAAAGGATAACATAAGTTAAAATATTTTATAATTAGACACGGATTCCTCCAAAAAAAGAAAAAGTTATGATATATTAATTGGATCACTGAAATCGTTATAAACTACTCTACCTCATGTGGGATTCTAGACATGCTCACTAATCAGTGTGAGATTCTAGAGGTGGCTCCCACTTTTGTATGATGACTCTTATAATTTGAATATGTTAGTCTCTAACAAGATAGTAAGAATTACTATTATAACTCTTGTCTCACATAAACAAGCACGTACAAGTACATGCAACATATTTGGTTCTCACATAAACGAGCACATACAAGTACTTGCAACATATTCGGTTTGAATATGTTAAAGTTTCTGACAGGATAATAAAAATTAAAATAGTTTATAATGAGTCATTCCTCCTCCAAAAATACTAGCTACGATTACTTAATGACTTTATTTGAATTATTATAAAATATTCTAATTCTTGTTTCATATCCGATGTAGTAGGACTATTAGCTAGAGTATTACATTTATAGAATTTATTTATGTGGCTTGTTAGCGACTAATGCATATCTGGGTCATTGCTGAACTGCAGGTACCTGAACACCTGAAGAAACATCTGAGCTTCGCCTTCCTGAGACTGAGCTCGCAGTCGTCGGCTGTCATAAATGAACTTGCAAACTCCATGAAGTACATGACCAAGTCTCTGAACATGGACATTCTGATCAAAGACATGGGCGTGGCCTTGGCCGAGCTCCAGCTAGCCATAAAATCTCTTCCAAACGAAGTAACAACTTCAGTACCCGCATCAGAAAATAAAGCAGAGGCTACTAGAGGGCAACAGTCGGCTAGCTTACCGTTGGTTGAAGTCATGCCTGTAATAACGATTGCATCACATTTGATCGAGATATCTGCAAGAATTGTTTCTGCCGTCGATGCGGTTAATGACCTTGCCGTTGATGTTTTCTACTACAAGCTCCCAACCAAGGCAGCCGATACTGGTACTGATTTAGAATCCTCCAAATGAGAGTGAAGAATGCAAGTTCAAGAAATCTCGAAACAGGCTCTAAGAGTGGTCTCTATTTATCAAAAATTGAATAATCGTTGATTGTTTGTATCAAAAAATTATTTATGCAGTAAAATGCTGCCTATTATTTGATTTCTATAAATGATAGTACATCTTTGTGTAGGAGATTCTCCAAATATGAATGATAATCAATTAAATCTTAATCCCTGGTCATGTACTATCATCTTAATATCTTTCTGATTAACTGCGAGAAAGAAAAATTGTTTGAGCAGATTTACGAGAATAACTAAGTTTTTTATCCCAAGTATTTGAGGGTAGGTTACATGATCCAAATGATAATCATGTCGGATCGATCACATGGATGATCCTTCTCCACTCATTCCTATTGAGTAATATTGATGATCATATGGATGATCACATGCGATCACATGGATGATCACATGGAGTAATATTGATGTAGAACGGAAGCGAAATTAGGGGTTTACGATGGAGAATTTGGGAATAAATTAAGGTTTTTAGGATAAATTGGAGCTTTGGATCTCACATCCGTACGAATCACACGCTCATTCTCTCACAAATCACTCATGAAAAATATTTGAAAAGAGACAAATCACATTCCCTCAATTATCATTAATAATCTCTCTCCATTTAAAATTAAAATTACAAGAAATATTTATAACAAATTACAAGATAAAAATAAATCTCTAAAAATATTAGACCCAACTAAATTCCTAATCTACTCAAATCAAATCTTGATCTTTATCTCTATCAAATACGTTCTTATTTAAACCTTTAGCATTCATATCTTTTCGTATCATCTCCATTCATATTTTCTTCGGACTTTTTTTTGCTCTTTTAATTTATCCTACATTGATAAGCTCTCTGATTGAACTGGTGTATTTACAGATCTATATTGCACATGACCAAACCACGTAACCAATTTTTTCGCATCTTCTGTTCGATGGAGAATATGCCACCTTAGCGTAAATATCTTTATTTATCAATTTATCTCTTCTACTATTGCTGCAGATCCAATGAAGTATGTGAATCTCTGCTACACTTGTCTTCTGTGAGTGAAGTTTTTTTATACCCAGCATTTCATACCATATTTTCTTTTTTGCTGATTGCATTTCATATCATATAATAACAATAGTTTAATAGCAGTTCTAATTTTTTTTTTCCTTCAACCTTATTGGAATATTACGGCCACATAAAATTCCTGTAATGTTCCTCCATTTCGACCGCTAGCTTATATTAACATCGTTGGCGATTTCTCTATTATATTTTGAATAATATAATCATGTATCTAAATTGATTGCCTATTTGTTTCTCTTGCACTATAATTATAGCACTATAGTTCTGAGTTCTTCATTATTAAATTTCACTCCATATACTTTGTTTTGAATCTACTTAATATAAAATCTCTAGAATCTAATATTTACATCCATAACGCCAACTCGATATACACTCCTGCTCTCGTCTCATCGATTAAGATAATATAATCAGCAAATAGCATATACTGAGGTATCTCATTCTGAATAGATCTAGCAAACTCATTATCATCAGTAAATAGCATACACTGTATCTCATTCTGAATAGATCTAGTAAACTCATTCATCATTATAACAAATTAGAATGGCTCAATATAGATTCTTGATGCAATCTAATTACGATTGAAAAATCACTTGTTATGCTGACATTACCACTACTCTATCATATATGTCCTTCATTATGTCAATATACTTTATAGGGAGTCTATTATTCGTCAATATCCACTAAAACACCTCTCATAGTACTTTATTATAGACTATTTCTAAATCAATAAAGGGCATATGTAAATATATGTTTCTCTCTCGAAATCGCTTTATAAGTTGATGAAGCAAATTAATAGCTTATGTTATCGATTGCCTAGACATGAACCCAAACTGCTTCTATGATATTTCAATAGTTTGTCTTAATCTACTTTTAATTATGTTTTTTCAAATCTTCATAGTATGACATATGAGTTTTATTTATGATAGTTACTCTAAATACCACTCTTGTTTTTATATAGAACTACTAAGTATGATTCATCCACTCATTTGAGCAGATTTACCTGTCAGGAAAAAGAAAATAGCATGCTGATGAGGAAACAACTTCCTATTCTAATTTGCATAGGTCTCCAGGGAAATTTTAAATGAGCCCACCCTCGCTAAGTGAACCCCTTACTAAGTGAGCCCACCTCTCTTTTGAGAAGAGTAGGAAAGTAGAGGGTTTTAGTAAGCGAGCCTGTCTATATTTTTCCATCCCTACCCCTAACTTCTATTTTCTTACCATCTTCTTTCTCCCCCATCTCCCCTGTCTCGCACCCATCCGGACCCCTCACCCCCCTCTCTCTCTCTTAATGCTGTTGCTGATTGCTTCCTTCTCTCTTTACTGCTAGAACTAGAGTTTAGATTTTCATGGGTTCTTTTATTGGGGAGTTCATGGAATGGAGAGTATTTGGGGGCTAATGAAAAAAGCTTACTCACAGGAAAGGGCAAATTTGTAATTACATTGAACTTCCTGAAGTGGGCTCACTTAGCAAAAGAGCAGGCGCATTTAGAATTTTTCAGGTCTTAAACAATTCTCGCTCGGATCCAAGGACCCTTGACCGATGGAGACGGCGTATAAATATCGAAGAATTGGTCAAAATTTGGTTGCATTTGCATCTAAATTGCAAGATTTTTTTTTTTTTTTCTCCTCTATTTATCCACGTGCATGTCTTCCCAGTAACCTTGTATCGATATGTAGGTAGTTGGGCTTTATCGATCAACTTATTACAAGAGCTCAGCAGTAAGCATTGACCTTTCTTATTCATTGACATTATGAGATAAATAAGCATCTAGCTTTGGTTCTATGTAATTGAAAGTGCTCTGACTCTAATTACAGTCTAATCAACTTTATCTTGAAAATCTTTCATGAGATCTTATTTATAAAATACAGTAAGTTATGACCTTATCAATAATAAGTAAGAATTAACTTTGAATGCAAGGCACATTAGCTCACGGATAGTGATTGTCTGCAACATGCCATCTTTCCTTAGTCAAACAAGTTTGCCTAATAAATATCCAACAACCAGTTGAAGGAATATGATTTTTCAAGCTAAATCTAGCCATAGAATTATGAGGTATGTTAAAGCTACAACACCAGCACGTGCTTGAACTATTCAAATTTGCTTATCCTATTTTCTAGAATTTTGTTAGTTGTTTTAGTGGAGTCATGATTTGTTATTTAGTTATTTGCATGACCAAGTCTATAGAAGTGTTGTTATAGGTTGTTGAGTTATGCTATAAAGGTGGAGGACATGCTTAGTGTACCGTTGGATTGTATGCCTATATAAGTCTCATCATTTCACCGAATAAAATTATCTATTCTTGTTTTTGCAGCTCAATCTTTTGTATTGTGAGGTTCTTCCACAGAGTATATTTCTTATATATATTCTTATTATCTTCTTGCCTTGTTTGTGTTTAAGCTCTACAATTTGGTATCAGAGCTAGCCCTTACAGCAACAACATTCAATCAGATAGATTATGAGAATGATTGGATTGTTGGCTCAGGTTGCTCGAATCATATGACTGGTGATAAAGAGAAGCTGCAAAACTTGTCAGAGTATAGGGGAAGCCGGGTGGTGGTAACGGCGAACAACTCAAAGTTACTAATAGCTCACATCGGTGATACGATGGTCTCTCCCCAGTGCAGTGATACCAAGGTGCCACTCCAAAATGTCTATCATGTCCCAGGTATGAAAAAAAATCTTCTCTCGGTAGCACAATTAACATCTTCTGGCCATTTTGTTCTATTTGGTCCACAAGATGTGAAAGTATATCGGGACCTTGAGAATATAGAAGATCCAGTGATGAAGGTAAGAAGGCCGGTGATGAAGGGACGAAGATTGGAGTCACTCTACGTGATGTCTGCAGAAACTGCATATCTAGACAAGACAAAAAAAAAAAAAAAAAAAACGAGACAGCAGATTTGTGGCACATGCGGCTAAGTCATGTTAGCTATTCCAAGCTAAATGTGATGATGAAGAAGTCGATGCTTAAAGGACTTTCACAACTTGAGGTAAGAACAGAAACTGTATGTGCAGGTTGTCAATATGGAAAAGCGCACCACTTACCGTACGAAGAGTCCAAATTTAAATCCAAGGAACCATTAGAGTTGATTCATTCTGATGTGTTTGGACCAATTAAGCAAGCCTCCATTAGTGGGATGAAGTACATGGTGACCTTCATTGATGATTTCTCAAGATATGTGTGGGTTTACTTTATGAAGGAAAAATCTGAAACTCTTCCAAAGTTCAAAGAGTTCAAGGAGATAGCAGAAGCGGAGGTCGATAGAAAAGTTCATTGTCTACGCACTGACAATGGGGGAGAGTACACTTCGAATGAATTCTCAAGTTTTCTTCGAAAGTGCAAAATACGCCATCAGTTCACATGTGCCAGCACTCCGCAGCAAAATGGCATAGCAGAAAGGAAGAATAGACACTTGGCAGAAGTATGTCGAAGTATGCTTTATGCGAAGAACGTTCCAAGACAATTTTGGGCAGAAGCGATGAACACTGCAGTTTTCGTGACCAATAGGCTTCCTCAACAAAGGTTATGTTTTCTTTCATCTTTTGAAAAAATATGGAATATGAAGCCTATTGTTGGTCATTTTCGAGTCTTTGGATGTGTATGCTATGTATTTGTACCTGATCACTTACGTAGCAAGATGGAAAAAAAGGCTATTAGGTGTATCTTTGTAGGATACGACAGTCAGAGGAAAGGGTGGCGATGTTGCGATCCAACAACCAAGAAGTGCTACACGTCCCGGAATGTGGTATTTGATGAAGCTTTCTCATGGTGGTCCTCGAACAAAGAAGTACTATCAGACTCAAATGTTTTTAAAGAAGTATTAGAAACTTCTCAAATCCAGTTGAGTTCAGATGAAACTAAGGATGCAAAAGATGGAGATGTCGAAGAAGGCATAGCTCAAAATCCTTGGCAAACAGGTGTGTACCAAAGGCCAAGCGAAAATACTGAGCAAATTAAAGTAGATACACCAACTGCACTTAGAAGATCAACAAGAGCCAGAAAGCCAAATCCTAAGTATACCAATAATGCCATAGTAGAAGAAGCAGATGCAAAAGAACCAGAGACATTTGAGGAAGTATCTCACAATCTTGAGTGGATTAAAGCTATGGAAGAAGAAATTGCTGTATTAGAGCAAAATCAGACTTGGGAACTTGTACCAAAGCCAAGAGATGTGAAGCCTATTTCATGCAAATGGGTGTACAAAATAAAGCGTAGCACAGATGGATCAATAGAGAGGCACAAGACTCGTTTGGTAGCTCGAGGGTTCTCTCAACAATATGGATTAGATTATGATGAAACTTTAGTCCAGTTGCAAAATTTACAACTGTACGAATCCTATTAGCACTTGCAGCTAGCAAAAGTTGGAAGTTGTCGTAGATGGACGTGAAGAATGCTTTTTTGCATAGAGAGCTAGATCAGGAGATCTACATGGATCAGCCGATGGGTTTTCAGCTACAAGATCATCATAAGTATATGTGTAAACTCCGGAAGGCGCTCTATGGGTTAAAACAAGCACCAAGGGCATGGTATGGTAAGATTGCTGAATTTCTTACTCATAGTGGTTATTCGATGACATCTGCAGATTCTAGCTTGTTCGTCAAAACTAAAGGAGGAAAGCTAGCTATTGTGCTAGTATATGTAGATGATTTAATCATCATAGGAGATTATGAAGAAGAAATTCTCCGAACCAAGGAGAATTTATCAATTCGCTTTCAGATGAAAGAATTTGGACAACTCAAGTATTTTCTTGGTTTAGAGATCGATCATACTCAAGATGGAATATTTCTCCATCAGCAAAAGTATTCCAAAGATTTGTTGAAGAAGTTTGGAATGCTTAAGTGTAAGCCAATCTCGACGCCGATGGAGCCAAACACAAAAATATGTGCTCATGAAGGGAAAGATTTGGAAGATGTTACGATGTACAGATAATTGGTGGGAAGTCTTATCTACTTAACTTTAACAAGACCAGATATTTCTTTTGCAGTTGGCGTGATGAGTCGCTACATGCAAAATCCGAAGAAGCCTCATTTGGAAGCAGTTCGACGAATCCTAAGATATGTGAAGAGTACGCTTGGCTATGGTATTATATACAAGAAAGGTGGAGACTGTAGGCTAGTTGGCTATTGTGATGTTGACTATGCAAGTGACCATGATACCCGACGCTCAACTACCGGGTATGTCTTTATGCTCGGGTCAGGAGTAATTTCTTGGTGTAGCAAAAGGCAACCAACTGTGTTTTTGTCAATAACAGAAGCGGAGTATCGAGCGGCAGCAATGGCAGCTCAAGAGAGCACTTGGCTTATGCAACTATTGAAGAACTTGCATCAGCTAGCATAATATGCCATTCCTTTGTATTGCGACAACCTGTCGGCAATATGTTTGGCAGAAAATCCAGTTTTTCATGTAAGAACTAAAACATGTGGAGGTGCAATACCATTTTATTAGGGAAAAAGTTCTGCAAGAAGAAATTGCATTGAAGCATGTTAAGACAGAAAACCAACTTGCAGATTTGTTCACAAAAGGCTTGAGTGGCAACAAGTTTAAAAATTTCTGTCATTGGCTCAGCATGGTGGAAAGAATGAAAGCTGGTGTTGAGGGGGAGTGTTAAAGCTGCAACACCAGCACATGTTTGAACTATTCAAATTTGCTTCTCCTATTTTCTAGAATTATGTTAGTTGTTTTAGTAGAGTCATGGTTTGTTATTTAGTTATTTGCATGACCAAGTCTATAGGAGTGTTGTTATAGGTTGTTGATTTATGCTATAAAGGTGGAAGACATGCTTAGTATACCGTTGAATTGTATGCCTATATAAGGCTCATCATTTCACCGAATAAAATTATCCATTCTTGTTTTTGCAGCTCAATCTTTTGTATTGTGAGGTTCTTCCACTGAGTATATTTCTTATATATATTCTTATTATCTTCTTGTCTTGTTTGTGTTTAAGCTCTACAAGGTATACATAACTGAAAAAAATCAGTCTGCTGTCAAATAGATAATATTAGAATTATAGTGCCCATCCCAAATTCCAATCAGCTTATGTAACACCCCATTCCTCTTAAAAATTAATGTGATAGTAATAATATTATGAGTTAATTACACTCAGATCCGCTGTACTATGAGAGATGTATAACTTATCATCCATGAAATTTAAAACTCTCACTTAGACTCCTGAACCAGGGGGTTTGAGTGTAATTAAAACACAGTAATTTTGATAGTTCAGAGAGTTTAAATGAGAGTTTTAACTAAGGGGGGTTTTAGTGTAATTAATCCTAATATTATTATTGCTTAACTAATCTTATTGTTATCTAGCTTACAATTTGAGATTATCTTAAATATTAGATCTTCGGAGAATAATAAATCTAATTGAGTTTGGATTAAATTAGAAAAACCTATTCTAGCTAACTACTCAAGCTCCTATCTTAACCAACAGTCCTATCCTATTTAGCTACACAACGACCCATTTCCTCTTTCCCAATTCTCTTTTCATTAAAAAAAAAAAAACAAAAAAAAAAAAAAAAAAAAAAACAAAGAAAGAGAAGGAAATTTCTATTTTGGTTGTACTTTGTGAAGATCTACTAACAGAAATTTTTAAGATAAGTTTTTTCTTATCTTTCTCCTTGGATTTTTATTTCTTAGAGATATAGGATTTGTAAGATGATGTATGTACAACTGTATTAACAGATAATAATACAATTAATAGTATATTGTATGGGACAATGACAACTACTACAACTTCTACTACAGTTAATATGTTGTGCAGTTAAAATACAATTTCTATTCTCACTATAAGAGTCTATAACAATTTATATTGGATCGATAGACAATAAATGAAATAATTCAGTCGTTGTATCAATTAATAATTTATTTTTATAGCAATTATTTATAATAGTCGTATTTTATTTAAGAGTTGGTTAAAATTTTTTTATACTTTCTTGTACATGACCATGCATATTATACTTCACCGAACGGCCAGCACGGCAACACATAAATTAAAAAAAAATGTATTTGTTTGTGTAGAGTATATAAAGTATGTATTGCTCTTTTTATTTAAAGAAACAGAAAAAAAAAAGAAGAAGAAAAAAATAAAACAATAAATAGAGTAGGAAGACCAACCATAATTGGATCTATATCTCGAGGAACAAGCTGATATATAGTAAGTGTTTTTGTGGAAAATCTTTGTAAGAGAATTTTTGTTTTTTCCATTATCTCATATTTTGATAAGAAAGATGACCATTTCCATCTTTGTTTTCCTACATAAATTCTAAAATTGTAGAAAGGATTTTTACTCTTTGGGATTCTCTCATATTCTTTGGTTTATTTATATTTTTATTGGAATAAATGGGTTATTTTTATTTATGTTATTCTTTCTGTATATATGCGTATATAACCAAGTGACATTATTATTTCTTTTATTTATTATACTTTAGGCTTTGCTTATTTGTTTTCAATACATAAATCTACCCGTACCTTGGGATGAAGGGCATTACAGTTTACCAAACAAGGTTGTGCCTAGGTGAACTGTTAGTTGTTACCAAAACCTCTTATAGAAAATAGGACTTGATAGAAAACTTTCGGTTTAAATGCATCAGTAGATCATATGAGAACTGCTTATGCAATTTATTTATGGCCACTCTTTTGAAAGTTAAAAATAACAAGCAATTGCCTTTGCATTCAATAATACCGATTCAAACACATTGAAACCTGGAAAGACACCAACAAAAGACTACAAAACAAAAAATGGGACCAATAGCAAAAACCCTCTTAAACAACTCTGTTTATACTAGATTTGTCCAATGATCCATCTAGCCTCACTCCTTCCCTGAATGTGGATCGTCTGCTGTTACCAGACATAGAGGATAATTATACTCTTACGAAACCCATTTCTAATGACTAACCGTAGGCGATCCCTATCCAATGCAAATCTCTTCAAAAGATTATATTACATATAGTGAAGCACAAGCATGCATAAAAAAAAAACCAAGATATACTACTGAAGATCCTATTGTTTCTTTTTCTCCAGATTTGCCAACAAACAGCTACTAACGTGCCAGCGACCATACCGCTGCTGCAAATGTCATCCGCGACTGACAAGTCAATATAGAGGTTAAGAAATGCTGCGCATCTACTTCATTGTCTATCGGGGAACTCACATTATAGCATGATATTTATGGTCACTTAGAATGTCTTGTAAACAATTATTTGGGACAAGTTTAGAAAATTTTGGATGCATCACTTAGTAGTGGGTAATAATCGAAGAAGAGAGCTATATTTTCAAACCCAAATTTTAAATTAGTTTGAAAATGAATATTTAGAAATTAAATACCAAATTGGTAACTTCATTTGTACTGCATGCAGGTTGTAGATTGAAGAATTTAGAAAGGTACATAATTAGTGGTGAAAGTTTAACTTAAGCTATCAACATTTCTATTTCTGAAGACTTCTGAAAGAAATAAAAAAATATTTTGAAGTTCTAATTTAAAGAATGCAATTTGCTTGCACAAAGCAACAAGTAGTTCTTTCATTCAGAGGAGTGATATAACTTTCACTTCCTTTGGTCAAGTCCTCACAATTTATGACTGTACCAAACACATTCTGAATAGTCTAAAGGCTCTAGATTTGTAGAATAAGAAATTAAGAATAATTGGGAAAAATTAGTAGAAGTTTCAACAATTTGTCTATTCACACAAGAGAAGTTTAGATTATAATGCTACAGAAATCACAGTCATAATCTTTTCCATTCATACAATACTTATCCAGTGGAGGGCTTTGTTAGCCAAAGTCTTGATGACATGGTATGTGCGCAAGACTATGGATGGACCCAAGCCTCTGAACCCAGAGGGCGTGTAATTTAGGATCGATCTATCCAGACAACTTTTCGGGAGTTCAAGGGTGGAGCTCCTGACGAAAAAATAAATAAATAAATCATATTCCGTCCTACAATTCCTATATAAAGTATTAGCTTAGATATTTCAATTCTATAGCTTTATATTTCTTTTTTTTTTTTTTTTTTGCATAAATCCGGTGGGTAATATCCCCATTTTTATTAAATAGATTTTAACAAAATGAACTAGTACATTTATAATTGTCTAAATATGCCCCTAATAGCTTATGTTTCTATTTTGTAACTTATGTACAAATTTAAGACATTATAATGAAAATATGTTTTTTTTTCAAAAAATAATTCTTGATGCGGTAAAACAAACAAATTATTTTTTTATCACCAAAAAGCAAATCAGATGCATGCAAAAGTTAGGGGTGTAAAATTTTAAAAGAAAATTGACATGTTACCAAGAGTTTAATTTTGTCATTGATTTTTAGAGTTCAAAATAAAATAAAAAAATTCTTTGTCTAAACAAATAAGATATCATCATAAACAATTATTGACCATTTATCTCTTATAATTAAGATCCCCATAATTGAAAATGGAACGAGCAAGATTGATTTCCTCCTCTAGATGAGTGTTGGGATCTTTTCCTTAAGAGATCCATGAAAGAACATGCACCAGATATAGGTCACAAGAGAAGAATAAAATTTAAGACTTGGTAATGCAATGAATTGTCAAGAGAATATTTTTCCTTTTGCACTTTTTTTTTAATTTTTCTTTTTCTTTTTATCTTTCATCAGTTTTTTGAATCACTTTATAGAACTGTGGACTGGATTTCAATTAGAAAACTACACTTGACTATCAAGCTTTGTGCCATGAGTTGTCCTCCTTTAGTAAAAGGATTACAATTTGCATTCTAATTAATGTGCATAAAATAAATTTATATGCTCTACAATCAATTATAATGGAAGTTTTGGCTAAAAACAATAGACACAGTTGTCTATTTCTTCCTTGGGCTTCCATCAAGAGTAACAATTTCTTTTCTTATCATTTTCATTTTTATTCTCCACCTCTTTTGAGGAGTTTCTTGAGGATTTTTTTTCTCCATTTCGAAAGTTTAAATTTTGGAAGCTTTTAGATGTTTCCTTTTAGAATACAAAATAATTTCTCTCAACTCTCACCACAATTTCGAATTATGATGCATTGGCAAGACTTTAAAAGAATATAAAAACAATTCAGGTTCAAATCCTACTTGGTACAGTTTAAATTGTGGATTTAAAAAAAAAATACTGTTGCATAATCTAGTGGCACACATTTAATCCTACCTGGCACTGACACACACACACACACATAGATATATATGTATATGTATATGTATATGTATATATATATATATATATATATATATATATATATATATATATATATATATATATATATATATATATATATATATATATATATATATATATATATATATATATATATATATATATATATATATATATATATATATATATATATATATATATATATATATATATATATATATATATATATATATATATATATATATATATATATATATATATATATATATATATATATATATATATATATATATATATATATATATATATATGTATATGTATATATATGTATATGTATATGTATGTATATGTATATGTATGTATATGTATATGTATATGTATG
>JAYEPQ010000007.1:7391431-7601209 GCA_036321105.1 Dracaena cambodiana | reverse complement strand
ATATTATATATATATATATATATATATATATATATATATATATATATATATATATATATATATATATATATCTATATATATACATATATATAATACATATATATATCTACATATATATAATACATACAACTATATATATATAATATATATATATATATATATATATATATATATATATATATATATATATATATATTATATATATATATATATATATATATTATATATATATATATATATATATATATATATATAATTACTTTAGTAAGCAAATCTCTTTAAGATATCCAACTTGTATTAAATTTACTATCTATAATATATTTAATCTTAGAAACACAATAACATTCATAAAATATAGTTGGCCCAGAAGACAAAAATTCAAACAAATTTGTAAAAAATTTAAACTTTCACCAAAAGTATACCCCCACGATGTAAGAAATGGTGAAACTCTATTGCATGAAGCAATTCCATCCAAACATGCATTACAATTATTTATCGAAATGGAATTGTTTTATTATCAAAGAATCATATCGAATGGAATCAATTAATTTGCATTTGGAATTTCTTAAGACAGTTCGAAAGTGTATCTAAAACACTTTTTGGAATTACTAACCAACCACACACATTGTACTATATGATTTAACTGAAATTAGTTCGGTTTTTGAAGTAGACATAAAGACATTCTTGTAATATTGCAACTCCAGTGGAAATAAAATTTAGCAAATATTTTTAAATTTTTCATATTTATTTTATTTTGTCACCGTTATAAATCCACACATTAAATTAGATGGAAGAGAATACTTAAGAGAGCAATTCCATAAAAATATAGGTTATGATGTTAACATTCAAGAATTAATAAACGATGTTAAAATATATTTAGATATTATATACACTACGTAAAGACCTGTATGGTAATAAAGCACCAAATAAAAGAAACCAAACCGGTCCTGATGCAAGTGATCAAACAAATAAATTATTATCAAGTTTATTTCATAGTAAAAATATCATAAACAACTCACACTTTATTTAATGAACTACATTACTATCTTGATTAGACCAATGCAGATACTAATTTGCATGAACGGTTTGAAATTTTTGATATTTTGGATTAGTAGAATGTACAAGAGAAAACATTTCATGTGCTTTCCAACACGACCGTGATATTCTAACCTCTCAAGTGTTTACAATAGTATTAGAGTTTACTTTTAGTGTGTAAGGAAGAGTGCTAACAAAGTGGAGGAGTTTTATGCCAGCAAACATATTGGAGATGTGTGTATGCCTAAATGATTGGATTGATGCTTAAGAGAAGAACCAAGGGCTCGCAAATAATCTGAAGCAAGAATCATCAGAAGATGATTGAAAATTGAAGATTTTCACATTATTAATCTTCATTTTTTTTTCTTTTTACACTTGTATTTTTTTACTTGTAATTTATTTACAAATCACAATTCTCTAGAAAGAAATATAAATAACAAGTTGAGCGTGACAGTTATGGTACTTTCTTCTCTTTTTAGGCTTGGTATGAGATCCAAAAAGATTTATAAAGTTAATTTGTAAAGTTTATCAAAATTGAATGAAATAAAATTCTATTTTTTTCCTATTTTTTTGTTAATCATCAATTTTTATTATTTATGAAATTATGCATAGTTAATTAATAATTAATATTAGGGGTATTTACTGGTTTGTCCCTCAAATCTTTAAATATTATGATTTTACCCCCCAAATCTTCATATTTATAATTTTGCCCCCCAAATCTCATAAGTTACAACAATTTTGCCCCCCTCTCTAACTTTCCCAACTACAGTTAATTTTTTGACCATTTTATCCCTCATTTCCTCTTTTATTTTCCTCATCTTCTTCTTCTCTCTTCCTCCCTTCTTCTTATTTTCTTCATTATTTCTCCTCTCTTCCTCCTCTCTTCTTTTTCTCGTTTCCTCCTCTCTTCTCATTTTCTTTATTTATTTTTTTACTCTTTCATGTTCATATTTTCCTCCTCTCTTCTTATTTTCTTCTCTTTTTTTACTTGAGATAATTGATTTGGTGAACTAGAGGAAAAATGCATGACATGAAAGAGTAAAAAAATGAAGAAAATGAGAAGAGAGGAGGAAAAGAGAAGGAGAAGAGAGGAGGAAGAGAGGAGAAATAATGAAGAAAATAAGAAGAAAGGAGGAAGAGAGAAGAAGAAGAGGAGGAAAATAAAAGAGGAAATAAGGGGTAAAATGGTCAAAAAATTAACTGTGTTTGGGAAAGTTAGAGAGAGGGGCAAAATTATTGTAACTTATGAGATTTGAAGGGCAAAATTATAAATATGAAGATTTGGGGGGTAAAATCATAATATTTAAAGATTTGAGGGACAAACCAGTAAATACCCCTTAATATTAATGAAAAATTTAAAAAGAAAAAGAAAAAATCTCTGGCGGGCCAACACGACCGTGGTGTGCCACTGGGCTAGTCTTGGGCCAAGCCTCGAGACTAAATGTAGTGCCTTAGGCACGACACACAAACCATGATGGCCGGACCGTGCCTGGCACGGTTGACATCCAATTGCTTATTTTGATCAATTTTGTTCAGTTATTTCAGTTATAATCGAACTCGGCTCATCCCTATCCAAAATAAGTAAACGATAACTTAATCCTAAGACATCCAATATCATTTCATCCAAATGGGTGGTGAAGGGGAGATCATTTCTCCATTTGGTAAATAGTCCCAAGAAAAGCAAATATTGCTAGAACATCTGAAACCCTAATATAGAACTTCATCATCATTTATTATTCCACCCCAAACAATAATTATTAATTTGAACAAGAAAGTCCATTCTATCCACTGAAGAAAAGTAATAGTCTAACCCAATGAATTTGACCACGCTGCAGTACTTGTACAAATCCCTTCTTCACTCTCTTCCTGTGACACCGACCCCTCAAAGGTCCCATCTTTGTATTAAAAATCTCGAATCTCTCTCAATAGAATCCATCGATCGAGCGATCTGCAATCAAATTTTAGCTGATTTACCTCTGAGAGATCGACAAATTTCTATGGCGAAGCTTTATGTGGAGGCTCAGCCGCCGGCGGATCTGAACAAGAACACGGAGTGGTTCATGTACCCGGGCGTGTGGACCACTTACATCCTAATCCTCTTCTTCTCGTGGCTCCTCGTCCTCTCCGTCTCCGGCTGCACCCCCGGCATCGCCTGGACCGTCGTCAACCTCGCCCACTTCGCCGTAAGCCTAATCAGTTTGGATTCAATTTGGGGATTTGGTAGTTTGATTAGGATTTTATAATTAGATCTGTTTTGTTCGATGAATTCGACCCATTGGCTGATAATTTGCATGGATTATAGTGTTTAAGCTATTTTTTGCTTGAATAATAGTCGATAATTTGATCAAAATTGGGATTTGTGATGAGATCAGTATGTAATTATGGGCGAACTTGCAAAACTTCAACTTGGACTGTATCAGTGGAGTCGAAGACTCATTATTTGCTTGTTTTGGTATTATATTTAGTCTTAATTACTGATGCTTCTGGTATTAGGTTACTTGTGCATAATTATGCATGCATTATATGTTAGTGTTATTGGTGTCTCAGGTAACTTATCACTTCTTCCATTGGAAGAAGGGAACTCCCTTTGCCGAGGATCAGGGCATCTACAATACTTTGACTTGGTGGGAGCAAATGGACAATGGCAAGCAGCTTACGCGTAATAGGAAGTTTTTGACTGTCGTTCCTGTTGTCCTGTGAGTATATCTCTTGCTGCTGCCCTCTTGTATTTGGGTATTATTAGTTTAGGTGTGTCGATAATGATAAGAATCATTACAGGGATATACAACATTTTGGGGTTAGAAATCCATGCTCTGTGTTTATTTGAATAATCGGATAAATTGATCTTTAAGTGTTTTTTTTATTGTGAACCTTTTTACCTTATTTCTATTTTGTCGTTTGTTCAGTGGTATTTGGCAGTGTACATCTTTGTGATATCATGGTGCTGAAAAGATCCATGTAAAGCACTAGATATTAATATATTATAGGCTAATAACGTTAGATGATAAATGTTTTTGGACTAGGAATCCTGTCATTAAAATTTGTGAATTAGAAAATAAACAAAATGAATCTAACTACATAACGCAACAGATGCAAGGCTTTCCTATGATTATGATAGCTAAGTGGAATGAGAGAGATTAACAGCGTACTAGATACACAATCATGAGCATGCATGTGTCACTAGAATCATACATTGTTTTATCGTTCTTTGTTAAAAAACCTTGCATTTCCTTAGGCTTGTTCATGTTTATTCTGGATGCATGAAAGAAAACTTCTTCTCATTTGCTATCAATGGCACTGAACTGAGTTCTAAGAGGTTTACCGATTATGTACCTGCATTGTACAGTGATTCTGTGATTACAGAGTTGAGGTTTGGACCCTGATAGGTCATATACAATTAGAACTTTATATTATATCTCTATTGTTACTTGATATCACAAGTGTACCCATATTTTGTTTCAGAGTACGTGGAAGCTAAAGTATCATAAATTTCATAATATTTTTGAAATTTGTTGACAAGGTTTTATATGAATTATGATGTGGTATCTTGTTAAGCTATTGCTAGAGTGGCTGAACTCTTTGTTCTTTTGATATTTGCTTGATCATTCCCTAACATGGGCATAAGCTTACTGTTTGCTGTTAACATGGCTGTAAACTGAACCCTTCCTTTCATTGAGATGGTAATGACTGCCTTCCTTATTATAACTTACACAGACACATCCAACTCAAATGCGACATACACATACAAAGTGTACTGGTATATCCTTGTGTAAGGCATGGATGGGTTCCTTTATCTGCTTGCATTTCTTTTTCCTTTTTCTTTTGGTCGTTTGTCTTTTTTAATGGGTTAGGAGTGAGTTGAATTATAAAACTTAAACTGGAGTGGAGCTCACTTAAATCACACACGTACCACTGATTTGAAGATCCAATCATTTGTCTCCCGACTCTCTGGTAGTATAATTGAAGAGGCTTTTGTGCACAGATAACTGATATTTCTCGTTCTATGTACTATTTATGTACTTGGGCTCATGGCAATGTTGTCTGACTCGTGGATGCTCCAGAAATGAATGTGATTCCCCACAACAATTGTATGATCTTTCGCTGTCTTGAAGATTTTTTCGCATTATACAAGTATCTTGAGTTGGCAAACTTGGAGGAGGTCAACTGGTCTTAGAAAGTTAGCAACTCACTTTTTTCCACATAGTATTCTCAGTCAGAAATTTGGCTTTTGAGGGTAGGGATCGGATAGTTGATTGTGTAGCCTTGTCAATCTTTCATGGAGCTTTGCTCCTTGGCAACCCCTTTTTTGATGAAAAGGGCTTAAGATGAGGATGAAGGCTAATTGACAGTTGCCCAAGTTCTTGTTATGTTTTGTCTTTTTAACTTGTGTGGCTGAAATCAAATTGCTTGAATAATACATGCCTCACAGCCACAGAAAAATCAAGAACTTGTTTGTTTGGAAGCATTCTTTTTTGGACAAGACGCGCACGCATGCACGCCCACCCCTAAAGCTGGTGATGTTTTAATATTTGGTTTAAGATGTCTAGATCAATGAACTGTGCATGCATTCTGGTGGCACCATCGTGAATTCAAATGGGATGAATGAAGCTGGTGATGTTTTAATATTTGGTTTAAGATGTCTAGATCAATGAACTGTGCATGCATTCTGGTGGCACCATCGTGAATTCAAATGGGATGAATGAAAGTTTAAGTGGGCGTGTATATTGTCCTATGCGTTCACTAGAAAGAAAACATCTAAATTTTCTCCCAAAATGTTTTAGATGTTGTAGATCATGGCTGGTAGTTGTATAACCTGGTTATGGCTAAGCCAATCCTATAGTGGCACAACCCCGCCTAAAATAAAGTTTGCGCAAAGATTTAGATTTAAGTCTAGGTTTATGAAAAATGGCTGTAAGCTTCGATTTTAATAGGAAAGACATCCTTGCTATTGGCGTGTTTTGGTTTAGTCGGCATTTATTTATGCGACCTTTCCACTGAGATGGTGGTTGATATGAAGCTTGTTTCTTGTATGCAAGGGAAATCTAAACTTGGTAATTTTTAAGAATAATAAATCAGCGTCTATATTGGAGTGTCCCAACAAGTTATTTTTTAAATAAACATGTGAATTTATCAAGGGATGCAATTAGTGAATGAATTGGAACAGTGTCTAGCCTTTAACTTCTAATTCCAAGGCAATAAGCATAAGAGTGGATGAAAGGGAAGTAAGCATTTTACATCAGTTTTGCTTCTTTTTTTCCTTCACGTAGTTTGTCTGTTCGGAAGTACTACTACTACTACATGACTTCTCTCATCCATTATCCATTGATCTATAATAGGGCTAATTCCAATTTGCTTTCTGAAAATTGTAAATGTTTAATTCTATTAAATTGTTGTCCGGTTTACTACTATATTTGAAGTTTGAAATTATTTCAGTCATATTAGAAGCCATTCAGCTATTAATTAACTTAAGACCCAATACAAAAATTCAAGAAACATTTACGGGACCATTTATCTGTACATGAAAGCTTAGATGAAGCTAGGAAGAGGTCAACATGATCTTTAATCTCTAATAATATATCCTATTTTGCTCTGACATGGCAGCTCCGATACGGAAAGGAAATAATGCCGTGCTGCAAATTCAAAAAAATGCATGAGATGAGCGTGTCGCACACTTGTTTGGCACATGCTTGACATACACGTCCATGCTTCATAGAATATATCTATACTGTTTTAATACCTAAGCTATGTGATTAGGTTTTAATTTTTGGGTCAAATAGAAGCAGAACCAAATGTAAGATGTGTTGATAAAACGCATACCATTTCAAACAAAATTATAAAATAAGCCAATCCTAGCTGGAACTGCAAGGTATTGGGGTTGGTCGGGTTAAGCTTCAACGCCAACATGATCCATATTTTAAATCTGTACACAGGCCCAACCAATAGTTTTAGTATATATTGCCAACACAAGGCTAACTAATTATCGAGCAAAGCACTTTTGCTCAGGCATATAGTGAGTCCGCTGGATCCAATTAACTCCAACTCATGTTAAAGGCTTATAAGCATTTGAACTAATTTCCTTTCTTATATATTTTCATCTTCATTTACTTCCATTTTCATCCAATCAAATTGAAAGAAGGACCCATATAAAGAATTTTCTGTTCTTCTCTCTCTTAAACCGTGTCCTGGCACTCTAGCCAAAATGTACATCCAGAATTCTCTTGTGTAGATGATAGGAATCAGATGCAGATTCATTTTGCTCGCTTTGTAGAAAATGAAGAATGGATAGTGGGCAGCAATTCTAAAAGAGGTCTCAAGACCAAAAAAAACTATTTCCTTTAGCCTTTGATCAAAGCCCATTTAGTTTGATGGACAACTTTTACTAGAGGCTACTAGATAAATACGGTAAAGTTTTTTGATTGTTTAAAATTAAATACATTAGTTTAGTATATCATATAATCTGTTTTTAAGGTCAGGATGGGTCTGTTTGGTGTATGATTGTGAGTAAAGCTGGTTAGGTCAGGTTTGAGTTGGGAATGTGCGATCTTGAATTGTGCATTCAGCATGATGACATGCCCCCAAGTCAGGTTAAGAATTCTTAGAACAAGCCTAAGCATATGTTGGTACCAACCCAAACCCATCCCCTTGCTGGAGTGAGAGGAGTCTGATGTAGTCCAATCTGACCTGTTTGCACCACACGGAAGACAACATTTTCGCCAAAGTCAAAAGGTCCCAGTGTCACTTTCCCCTCTTTATAACTCACTTTAGGTCACTTGTGGTCGGAGTAGGTCATCAGTTAAAATAATCAAGGTGTCAAATTGTTGACAACTAGTATATGGAATCTCGTCAAATGATAAAACAAAGAAGAAAAAATAGAAGAGAAAATGCTATGATTAAATTATATATAGATCTTTGTTATTTTGCTGAGAGCAATAAGTTCAAAGTAGGCAAAGCTATCTATTTGATATTGATTTGCTTTGACCAAATAGTCTGCAAAGTTGAAAAAGCAAATCTTTGATAAAATACTTAAAAGGTAGTGAATGCTTTTTTCCACCCCTTTGTTTAAATTCCTTCTTCTCTCTGAAAAATATTAACTACCCTGGGCACATATTTAAGGCCAGCTTTTTTCTTTTGTGCATTTTTCAAAGAGCACACATTTCGGGCAGAAAAAAGAGCTGTCAGCCTGCAGTGGAGTGTTAAAATGTAAAAGGATATCCCTCAACCCTCATCATAACTTTGGAGTGTGCAATGACAAGGGCTTCTAGGAGTTGGTCATTTCAACATGCTTGTAGAACGAGAGAGGTTTGCCAATCATTTGTCAGTGTGCGACTTTGTATAATCTCCAATACAGTAGTAATTAATATACGTATAATCCATATTTGTTTGGTATCCTTTTTAATAGAAGTATTTTTTTTCTTGAAGATGATTTCCTATTTCTTGCCATGTGTTATACAGTACAACAAACAATTCACACACTGTTCATAGTTTGAGGTTTTTTTTAAGCAGTCATATGGACTATCAAATCATTGTATGCTTCTAACTTTTTCCCATATACCCATAGCGGTTTTCTTCCCTGCAGGGTTTAAGTTTATAGTTCCCCAATTTAGTTCGTGCTGTGGGTGTATGTCCATCTTTAATTGGACAGTTTTTTACCTTCCCTTTTGAACAGGGGTTCATCAGACCTAATTAAGTCAGTCTTGACATACAATGCGTGAATTCTTCCCTATGCTTGACTTGTGATTCCCATTCCCGACCTGTGTGGCAGGTACTTGATAGCTTCTCACACGACTGATTACCAAAACCCAATGCTTCTCCTGAACACGCTTGCAGTGCTCATCCTGGTGGTTGCCAAGCTCCCGAACATGCACAAAGTCCACATCTTTGGAATCAACAAGCACTGATAAGGGTACACATGAAAGAACTCTACCTCCAGTTGATAGTATCTTATGTTCATAGCCACTCTTTATAGCAGCACCGCATGGGATGGTATCTCGTAGACAGGCAACCAACAACTGTCGCAGTGTAAGTCTGTTATGTCTTGGTAATCCTGTACAGATATAACTTTGAAGGAATTAGAGGTGGAGTTGCTGCTTTTCGTATAATATTCAAATATTGTTACATCTGTGCTATAGTAGACTAATAGTCGTTGTGTGTGGGTAGTGTGTATGCACAGTTTCCTTCTCTTGTTGTAGGTTTGTGTCTTGTTGTTTGTATGTACAGTTTCCTTCTCTTGTTGAAGGTTTGTGTCTTGTTGTTACAGCATAATGATACTTACAACAGAATGTGGGCTTGCCGTGTTATATGTATGTTCTTTTTTTCCTTTCTTATGTGTATACTTGACGAAAAATCGCAGTTAAAACATATGGGGTTGTTTCTTTTGGATTTATCATCTTGCATTTTGGCAGACTTTCAATAACTGTAGACCTGTGAACATATTTAGTGTTCAATCTCTCTTTCGTGAATCCACCATTCTCGAATCTTCACATCAGGCATTTTCGTGGGATTCATTAACGTTATGAACGAGATAAAAGATTCTTTTACCCTTGCCAGTAATATTCTTCTGTATGTACTGGACTTGAGAGGATTTGGAAGGAAATGGATGCTGTGGATTCATGATGGTCAAGATGGTCAGTGGGAGTTACTTCGAAGTGTAGGAGAGTGATGATGATTGCAAAATTGCAAATCTAGTGTAAACCAAATTTAGATCATGAAGAGTATGGCTTCTGCATTTGATGGTTGCTCTGAGTTAACAATTAATTTTCATAAATCCTCATTTATTTACATGGGACAACGTTGACGAAAATGTATGGAGCTCCTTGCTATTTATTATGGACTGTAAGGAAGAGCTTGTTCCTTTTGGATATCTTGGCGTCCCTGAAGAACACTAGTTTCACCAGAGAACAATGGCAACCTTTCTTTCTATTTTTTTCTTTGGCTAGATAAGTCCTCAACGACTACAATTTTTCATATATAAAATCAGAAATATTTTTTAGCGCAAACTCTAGAAACTGTTGAGGAAAACCACATTCGCACACTATTCTCATTTGTAACCTTGTGTCCTCACTTACCACATAATTAGCACATATGTTCCCTTCTCTTCAAATATATTAGACAGAAAAGTTCGTAAAACAACTTCCTAACATACGAGCATCATGAAGTAGGGGATGATAAACATAGTTGTTATATTTCTCAAATAAAGTAAATATGCCTTAAGCATCCCTTCCACTATTATATGCTGACCATATAGTAATGGAAGGCATAATCATTATATTTCTCAAATAAATTTGTCTGCTGTCAGAAAGTAGCTTTTCATAGATCTCGTATCTTAGTTTTTGGCACTAAGTAGCTTTTCATAGATCTCGTATCTTAGTTTTTGGCACTTACACGGAGGTTACAGGAATATTACATGTTCCAACTGATACACCAATATTATTTCTGATAACAAAATCAGCTCCCGCCTTCTCACTTTGTATCGAACAATCAAATTTTATCTTAAACCACCTTTTAAGAGGAAGGTCCCACCGAATCCACTGCGGCTAGTATGTCTCAGGTAGAAGACCCGATAATCCCTAGTATTGCCATAAGTCTGCAATAGATGGCGAAATATAAAGTTCTCATTTAGACAACCAGATCTTTTTGACTGCAACGACCGCATCAGAGCCACCTTATCAGGCAAAAATACCTCATTCTAGAAAACCATTCTATTTCTGCCTTCCCAAAATCCTGACTCGCATATATAAGCACTGACTGGACGAACCTGTTTTCGGTAGAAATAAGGTTGGATTTTTCCATTGCCATTTATAGAGAAAAATTACAGATTATCAAAAATTCCTCTTTTTCGAATTACAATGAAAATAAAATAAAAACAGACAGAGAGAACTTATAGATCGTCGCTATCTTTTTACAGAAAATGTGGGATTCGAGGCAGTTATGGGATTGGTCTTTTCCCCGTTGATGATTTGACGTCGATGGTTTGGAGACGATGGAGAATTCTTGAGCGTCTCTTTTAATTCTTGGAGAAAGCTCGAATAAGAAAGATCTGGCCAAAGGTCTTCTTTTTTTTTTGGTTGCAAGGCTTTGAGGCTCTCGCGCGTAGATTGATTTGCCGAAGGTCAAAAAGATTGAAAATGGATCTATTGAAGATTAATCTATTGGAGATTAATCTATTGAAGATGAATTCCTAAAGTCTCCTCAAAGAGGGTATTTATAGACATTAGTCTTAAAGTTCTCATAGGAATAGAAATAGAAGATTTCCATATGAATACGAATAGAAAGTTTCCATAAGAATAAAAATAGAAGGTTTTCATAGGAATAGAAATAGAAAGTTTTCATATGAATAAGAATAGAAGGTTTCCATAGGAATAGGAATAGAAGATTTCCATAGAAATAGAAATAGAAGGTTTTCATAAGAATAAGAATAGAAGGTTTCCATAGGAATAAGAATAGAAGATTTTTGTATTCATCAATAATTCTAATCTAATATTTTAGTTTTGATTTAAATCTCTTGATTTTGGATTCTGATTGGACTCAATTTGGTATTGGATAAACCTAAATCTCAATCTCAATCAATTTAGGATTCTGATTGAACTCAATTTGGGTATTGGATAAAATCTCAATCAATTTAGAATTTTTCTCACGGAAGTTAACGCGGAGCTAAAACACCATAACGCAGAGCTATGGATTAGCTTTGCGTTTTAATTCAACGCGAGGCTAAATCATAGCCAAACGCGGAGCTACGAAATTAGCTCCGCGTTCTGCATGGTTATTTCCTTTTTACTGATTTTTGGAAATTTTACCACCAACAGAACCTTCTCTAAAGTTTTCAAAATGGCTTTTAACTTAGCAAATTTTAAAATACTTTGGATCTTCAATTTGGTGATCAGGTTAAGATCAAGAAATTCGACAGAGGTGCCTAATTGCACATGTCTGACGTTTGGTGGAGACGCATAATTGCACACGCCAAAATGATCGGGTCAGGATCATTGATTTTTGACAGCGGCACCCAATTGCACATGTCTGATAATTTGGTGGAGACGGTTCAAGCCTCTCTCGCATAACTTAAACTACATCTCACTGTCAAAGGTAGGAATTTAACATGACAGAGTTTATGGGATTAGCAAACCCCCAGTTATCAACGGATTTGACTTGTTTTTACCAATCGCCGTTCGCGTTGGGCTAGCCATGTACTCCCCTCAGCATGATGAGTTATCGAAAGATTGAATCTTAATGTGTTGTGTCTCACAATCCGAATTTTTGAGAAGTTTGGATCGGGAAAATGCCAAAGAAGTTCAAGAGATGAGAGAATTAAGGATAGCTACCAGAAAGACTAATCCAATCCATAATGATGTACCCGAAAATACAACATTTTTGTTACTTGACCAACCATCAGTCCTGTTTAGCCCTAGATGCCAAATGTTCTTTCTCTCCTTTGCTTTTGGAGCATTGGATAGTTCGTACTTTTACCTTAGCATGAGGAGTTGTCGAGGATTTGAATTCCTCTCATCTTTGCTTTTGGATCATTGGGCGGTTTATACTTTTACCTCAGCATGAAGAGTTTACGAGAAATTTCTTCTCTTCCCTCTACTTTTGAAGCATTAGGCGGTTCATACTTTTACCTCAGTATGAGGAGTTGGCGAGAAGCTTGTTCTCTTCCGTTTACTTTTGAAGCATTGGGCAATAAAAACTCATACGCTTTCTTCATTTTATTTCTTTTTTTTTGAATTTTTTAATCTTTTTTTTGAATTTTTTTCTTCTGATTTTTTTGAATTTTTTTCTTTTTTTTTACGGGTATTTTGCCATCAAATTTTATAGATTGCATTCGCGGATACCTTCTTCTGTTCAGGTCTCAACTGGATCACATTTGCATCGACGAGTGTTTGAATTTTATCTTTCAGATCATAACAATTTTTGGTTGGATGCCCGATATTTTGATGGAAGAGACAATACTTGGGATCATCTATTCTTCCAGCTTCCTTTGACCTCTGATTTTCGGGTAACCTGAGCATCATCTTTTTGTTGAGTAAATTAAATAGGGTCACTGTTTGCTCATTCTTGAAAGCGTATGTTCATTGCGATCTAAAAGAATCTCGATCATTTTGTGATTTTTTATTGGCAGCAGATTTGGTGGTCATTGCCTCATTTCCCTTAGGATGGGATGATTGTGGCTGCGGCCGATTCATGGTCATTCTTCTCTGAGCATGGTATTCATTAATACGACGGATTATATCCTCCACCTGCTACCCTTATTTGACTAGATCCTTTCAGGTTTTTGACTCTACTGCTTCCATTTTGACTAATATCCTGGTCTAGAGATTGTGTTTGCAAGTCTCCACCAATATTTCCTGCGGCATGCCATGCTTGCATCGCACTGATATTTCACGGAAACGCTCAACGAAACTTTTAACCGTCTCGTCTTCATTTTGCTTGTTTGCCAGAAGAGAGTGAATAGATACTTCGATATCGTCTTCGAAGAAGCGAGCTAGGAACTCCCTCTCCACGTCAGACCATGCATTGATGGTTCCTGGAGGCAACTGCATAAACTAAGTGAATGCAGGCCCTCGCAGTGTACTTGTAAAAATTCTTGTCATTACTGGATCATTGCCCATGAGATGACCGGTCTGCGAGAGGAAGTAGTACATATGTTGGTTCGGGGATCCCTTTCCATCATATGACTCTAATTCGAGAGGCTTGTATTTTGCCGGAAAAGGTACGGATTCCCACTCTATTGGGTAGGGTCTCATAATCCCCGCCTCCTGCAATCCTTTTTGGCGCATTAAAACTTCTATCTGGCTTTGAAGCTTCTCCATTCTTTCGGCATGAGAATCAACATAATATTTGTCCTCATTGCCTTTTAACTCGGTATCTGGGTTGGATTTAGTCTCCTCTTTCTTGGCCTCATCATAAGAGAAAGAACCTCCTGCTTCATTTTCTGTGCTCTTTTGAGTGTTTTCCAAGATCTTCACAATCATTGTTTTGAGGTTCTCGATGCTCCTTTACTGCTCTTGGATGAGACGTTTTTGCTCCTCAATCTTTTGACTCATCTCGGCCGATCGTTCAACCATGTGGACTGTCGTTCTGCCGAACCAAGATGAAGCGTGCGATCACGGCGTTGCCATGGCCGAATGCTCGTTAAACTCTTCATATTCTTCATCAGAACCCCCGATCAATCTTTCGTAACTGTGGGGAGCTGTCAAGTCTGACCTAATGTGGGTATGATGATAGGTTTCCTCTGTATCAGAGGCATACCTTTTGACGTTTGGTTTCTTGCCTTTATTCACCACATTCGACGTGAAAGAAGGTAAGTATTGATCTTAGTCGGAGTTTTGTTTTTGCAGAGTCCTGATCTTAGTCGGAGTTTTGTTTTTGCAGCCATCTTCTTTTTTGAATATTATATTCCGCTGCTAACAACTGGTTAAATGCAGATGGTTTTGGGGTTTGACAGCGACAGTGAGTCAAAACTGCCGCGATCAACTCCTCACAATAGCAGAATTGATGGGGTTGTGTCACCCTTATTTTATTTATGAGATACCTCTACAAATATGAAATTTCTTCATACGGTGCTAATATAATCATCTTTTGCAGACGGGACCAGCTTCTTGTGCGAGGTCTGTTTGTCCAGACAAGTGTCTCTGAGAAGTCATAAAAGTTACATTTATCAACCCCCAGTTTGGTTCAATGTTCATTATTAGTTTTGATATGTCTTGTACAATTTGCTGCGTAGCTTGGCGTGCTGATCTAGTCTCGCACGAATTAGTCTCGCGTGCTGGCCTATACTCAGTTTGGTATTTAAGTTTACTCATGCCAGGCTGGCGTCTGGTCTTATTCATGCCAGATTGATATGTGCTACGCTGAGCTTTATTAGGTTGAGAGGTACTGGGCTGAGATTTGTCAGGCTGAGAGGTGCTGTGCTGAGCTCTGCCAAGATGAGAGGTGCTAGGCTGACTTTTGCCAGGATGAGAGGTGATGGGCTGAGTTTTGCCAGGCTGAAAGTTACTAGGCTGATTTTTGCCAGAATAAGAGGTGCTAGGTTGGCCTTTACTAAGTTGATGGATGCAAGGCTGGCCTTCGCCAGGCTGATAGATGTAAGGCTGGTCTTCGCCAAACTGTTGAGTGCAAGGCTGGCCTTTGCCAAGCTGATGGATGTAAGGCTGATTTTTACCAAGCTGATGGATGCAAGGCTGATTTTTGCCAAGCTGATGGATGCAAGGTTGGCATTTGCCAAGCTGATGGATGCAAGGCTGATTTTTGCCAAGCTGATGGGTGCAAGGCTGGTTTTCGCCAAGCTGATGAATGCAAGGATGTTTTTTGCCAAGTTGATTGGTGCAAGACTGGCCTTCGCCAAACTGTTGGGTGCTAGGATCGCCTTCACCAAGCTGATAGATGCAAGGCTGGTCTTCACCAAGCTGATGGGTGCAAGGCTGTTTTTGAGCTTGACATCCTCCTTACTTCATGCTACACTGATTTTGCGCCTAACATCCTTCTTGCTTCATACTAGACTAATTATGAATCTGGCATCCTTCTTGACTTACGCCACGCTAATTTTGAGCATGGCATACAAAACGAGCTTTGAGTGCTCTATGGCGCACCCTTCGATTCTGGTTGAGTATTTGAATCTGCTTTTGTACCGCGATAGGTTTTTCTTTGGCGTTATATGCAGCTAGTTTTGATGGACCAGAGTTTGAAAATCCAAGTGGCTGTTGAGATATCAACGCCTCCTTATTATCCAAAACTGTAACGTCATATTTTTGTGATTTTGAATGTTTTTAGCTGACCTCGGCCTCGATCACCAATTTTTTCATCGTCTCTCCAATTCTATTGATGTCAGACTGGACCGCCATCTTCTCTTCAGTATAAGAGATTTCTCCCACTGTGGTTGCCAGTCTGTTTTTAGTAGAAACAGGGTTGGATTTTTCCATTACCATTTATAGAGAAAAATTATAGATTATCAAAAATTCCTCTTTTTCGAATTACAATGAAAAAAAAAATAAAAACAGACAAAGATGACTTATAGATCGTCGCTATCTTTTTACAAAAAATGTGGGATTCGAGGCAGCTATGGGGATTGGTTCTTTCCCCATTGACGATCTGACGTCGATGGTTTGGAGGCGATGGAGAATTCTTGAGCGTCTCTTCTAATTCTTGGAGGAAGCTCGAAAGAGAAAAATCTGGTCGAAGGTCTTCTCTTTTTTTGGTTGCAAGGCTTTGAGGCTTTCACCTGTAGATCGATTTGCCGAAGGTCAAAAAGATTAAAAATGGATCTATTGAAGATTAATCTATTGAAGATAGATTCCTAAAGTCTCCTCAAAAATGGTATTTATAAACTTTAGTTTGAAAGTTCTCATAGAAATAAGAATAGAAGATTTCTATAGGAATAGGAATAGAAGATTTTCATAGGAATAGATATAGAAGGTTTTCATAGGAATATGAATAGGAATATAAAGTTTTCATATGAATAAGAATAGAAGGTTTCCATAGGAATATGAATAAAAGATTTCCATAAGAATAGAAATAGAAGGTTTCCATAGAAATAAGAATAGAAGGTTTCCATAGGAATAAGAATAGAAGATTTTTTTATTCATCAAGAATTCTAATCAAATATCTTAGTTTTGATTTAAATCTCTTGATTTTGGATTCTGATTGGACTCAATTTGAGTATTGGATAAGTCCAAATCTTAATCTCAATCAATTTAGGATTCTGATTGGACTCAATTTGGGTATTGGATGAGCCCAAATCTCAATTTCAATCAATTTAGAACTCTTCTCACGTGGAGTTAACGCGGAGCTAAAACACCAGAACGAGGAGTTATGGATTAGTTTCACGTTTTAATTCAACGCGAGGCTAAATCATAGCCAAACGCGGAGTTACGAAATTAGCTCCGCGTTCTGCGTGGTTATTTCCTTTTTACTGATTTTTGGAAATTTTACCACCAACAGAACCTTCGTAACATAAATGCACCATCTCCCTTACCTAGGAGAGTAGATAACCAGTCCTCTCACAACACTCAAGAAAATTACAATTTAACTCACTACCAATCCGAAATCATACCTCCTTAGAAAAATGATAAAAGAGAATAAGAAGCTCTAAAGTTTTCTCATCCAATTCACAACGAGGACAAGCGATAACAACAAAAAATGCCACATTGAGATAAGAAAGATCGAGTAGACATGCAATCCTGAATAATTTGCTAAGTCTAAGTCCGGAATCGTAGTACAACGGTCGACTTCCACACCCACTGCAAGTTAATGGACGTTTCTAGCTGAAAGTATTTATAAATACTAGTAATACTAAACTCTCGTAAAGAAAAACCATATCAGAGAACCAAATCCTCACCAAATCGTCAAGGAAGCAGGATATATAAGATCTTCTCTATCAGGGATTGGTGAAAGACACCAGTAAATTTCACTCTGTCCCACCTGCGCTCCTATTATAAATTGGCTAATAGTGCTATTCGAGTAAACTACTGTAATATCAAATTGAAGGAAAACCTTAGAAAAAGGGAATCCAGAAAGCCATGGATCCTCTAATACTCGAATAGAATGGCTATTGGCTACAAACCACTGCTAGCCAGTCTTTAAGGTCTCTGCACTACCTGAGATTGCCCGTCATGCCCATGACGACACACGTGTGTTAGATAGTTCCCAAATGGAATTTGAGATTTTATACTTGAAATAGGTCATCCTCATTCAAAGAGAATATGATCTATCAAAATATTTTGCTAGCTGCCTAACATGGCAACCTTTCGGTACTTGTAATTTGGACTTGTAAACTTTTGAAAGGTTTAGTGGTTCGTTCATAAATCACTTACTATGTAGTCTGTTCTGTTATGACTATTAATGAAATGCAGAAGGCATTAGTTTTTTGTCAGAAAACTTTTGTACAGAAAATTGAAGAGAGAATGCCAGGTGGGCGGCAAGCGTAACACAGAATTGATAAAGTCAGAAGAGATTCTCTCTGGAGAGGAAATAACTTGATGGCCTGGGAAATGTTTGCAAATCAAAGGACCAAGATGGAACAAGAGTTCTTGGTCTCAGGCATTGGAATCAAACTTTACTTGGTAACTGGCTCTGGGGATGTTATATGCTGTAGTCATCTCACCTAGGGTTCAATACTATCTTTGGAGATACTGGACACCCACTATCGATCCTTCTATTTTCTTTGGGGCAGTTAGAGTTTGTAATAATGTTGAGAGAGATTTAGGACAGGGTAGTGGTTGACATTATCTGGAAAAATCTGAAAGGAGAGAATAGAAGAGTGTTCACTGCTGGATCATGTGAGTACACTCATATTATTAAACTTGACCATCAACTCCTTTAAAGAATAGGCAATCTATAACCCTGACAGATACACTAGTAATATTTTTGGAGCTCTAAGTGCACAAAGGATGAAGAAGAAGAAAGTCGCAGCACAGAGCTAATGAAGATGGTGTAACGGGAGGTCATCCTTCTTCTTAGAATACAATCGACGCAAGGGAGAGTGATGGAGGGAGGCTTCATCCTTGCACCCCTGACAAATTGTCTGGATAGCTTAATTCCCGAATAACTGTGGCCCTCCTGGTTCGCGTGCCCTAGGTTCGCCCCTGGGTGCCACCGAGTGCCTAGAGTGGTATCATTGACGTGGTGCTATCTGCCGGCTTATTCAGTAGTTCATTTAGGGAGGGAGCCTTATAACACACATGATAACATTCGACGACCTAGGAACAACTCTGGAAATCTACGAGCATTCGAACACCTTCATGGATCTACAACAATCTTGATGAATCTTGACCAGAAATTTTTCATGGAAATGATGCCATTTGTTAACAAAAATATAGGAATAATACTAATACAACAACTAGCGGAATCAAATATTTAACCGAAGAGAAAAATAGCAGAGACAGAGAACACGCAGATTTAACGTGGTTCGGCAATATGCCTACGTCCACGGCAACACGATCGAAAACTTTCACTATATCAAAACATAATTACAACTTTCTAGTTCTCAACTACAAGAGAAATTTGCAATGAAATCACACAAGAATTGAGATCAAACCTCAACCTCTTTGTTTTGTGTTGTAGCCGCCGAACTTTTCCTTGTTCTTCAGCCATCGAAAAAAAAAAAACAATCAAAAGGAGCCTCACCACCTTTTGTTTTCCTGCTTCAGCCGAACCAAAACAAAAAAGGAGCCCACACCTTTTTGTTTTCCTGTTTCAGTCGAACCAAAACAAAACAACACCTTTTCTTTCTTTTGCTTCTATCGGCCAAGTAAAGCAGCCACAGCTTTTTCCCTTTTTTTTTTTTTTTTTTTTTTTTTTTTCTTTTGGCCGATTCAAACCCTAGTCACATAACCCCATATTTATATTATATCATAACGGATTTGGACCGGTTTTGGACCCGTTTCGGTATACCGAAACCCGCTGCGGCAATAGGGCTCCATTAGCAACAATCTCCCACTTTGGATACTTATTACAAAAATTTGTAATCTCTATACATAATAATCCTAGTGTCCAAAGATTTTACCTCGATCGTTTAAAGTCTTGATTTCAGCATTCAAAACAAATGCACCAAAGTTGAGCAATAGCTCAATTTTTTCCCATCAACCGGTTTTGTCAACATATCTGTAGGATTTTTACTGTCCTCAATCTTCTCCAATTTCAATTGGCCATCCTCTAATAAGGATCTAATGAAGTAATATCTTAAGTGAATATATTTAGTCCGTGAATGATACGCCGAGTTTTTAGTAAGATGAATTGCACTCTGACTGTCATTTAACAACCTGCAATCCACTCCATCAAAACTCAACTCACTCATCAATCGTTGCAACCAAATAGACTCTTGCTTCTGCAATTGCAACATACTTAGTTTCTGTCGAAAATAAAATAACAATTGATTGTAATCTTAAAAATCAGCTTACCACTATCCCTCCTACAATAAAAACATAACTTGTGGTGCTCCTGCCATTGTCTCTATCATTCGAATGGTCCGAATCCACAAAACTTTACACATTAATGTTATTACTCCCAAAACATAAACAATATTTTGAAGTACCTTTCAAATACCTGAAAATCCACATCACTACTTACCAATATTTCTTTCCAGGATTCTTCATGAATCTACTCACTACTCTCACTGCATGTGCAATATCTGGTCTTGTGCTCACCATTGCATATATGAGACTTCTAACGGCCAATGAATAATGCACATTTTCCATGTGTCTCATCTCCTCATCTGTCTTTGCACCTTACTCTTTTGACAGTTTAAACTAACCACCAAGAGCTGTAGTTACCAGTTTTGCATTCTCCATATTGAATCTTTCCAACACCTTCTTGATATACTCTTCCTGAGATAACCATAATTTCTTACTTTTCTTAACTCGGGTAATTTACATTCCAAGAAGTTGCTTCGCCTCACCCATGTCCTTCATATAGAATCTCCCTGCCAATTTTCTTTTCAGATCATTAATTTTCTTCATGCATGTACATACTACAAGCATATCATCTATATCAAAGTAAGTATAATAAAATTACCATCCTTAAATTTTTGTAGATATACACAATGATCTGAAATACATCTGGCAAAACCCGAACCAACATAAACTTATCGAACTTCAAGTACCATTGCCTCAACGCTTGTTTCAACCCATACAAGCTTTTTTTCAGTCGACATACCCAATTCTCCTTTCTTTTAACTCCATATCCCTCCGGCTGTTCCATATATATTTCCTCCTCCAAATCACCATAAAAGAAAGCAGTTTTCACATCGAGCTGCTCTAAATACAATTCTTTCACAGTCACAATACTCAGTACTGCTCTGATAGAAATCATCTTGATAACAGGTACAAATATTTCATTGAAATCAATATCTTTTCTCTGACCGTATCCCTTCATTACAAGTCTAACCTTGAACCTTTGTGTCCTTCCTGTCTCATGTTTTACCCTGTATACCCACTTGTTATGCAATATTTTTATTTTTTTTGTCGCTTCATCAATTTTCATGTGTGATTCTCCTCCAAAGAAGACATCTCATCACGCATGGTTTGCTCCCACTTAAGACGAAACTTATCCTGCATAGCCTCTTGGTAACTCTCTGGTTTACCTGCATCAGTATACAAAATATAATACAAAGGAAGACAGTTTTTGGATTGGCTTCCTTATCCTCGTGCTCCTTCTCAAAATGAGAACACTCTCTGATGAAGTACTGGAACCATCTATTTCAGTCAGTGGCTCTCTCTCCTGTTCGGTCTCATCTAAAACTTGTGTACATTCAGGTGTAGCAATTTCTTCCCCTTCAGATATATGTATTTCTTCCTTTCTTTTATTCATGGGATCAATCCCATCCTGTGGCTCATCCAGCTCCAAATACTCTTTCTCAACTGCTTTCTCACTCTTACATTATATTTGGTCTTTATACATATAACTCTCATTAAATACTACATCTCTGCTACAAATTACCTAATTATGCTCATAATCACATAAGCAATAACTATATTCGTCGCCACCGTATCCAATGAATGCACACTTCTGAGATTTAGAATCAAGTTTTTTTCTCATCTCATGATCCACATGTGCATATGCTATACAACAAAATACCTTTGAGAATGAATAATTCACAGTCTTACCAGACTATACCTCTTCTGAAATTCCTCCATCTAAAACACTAGTTAGACTCCTATTGATCAGATAGACTGTCGTATCTACAACGGCTCCCCAAAGTTGCAAAGACAAACCTGCATATAGTCTCATACTCTGAGCTCGCTCTAACATGGTTATATTCATCCTCTAGCCACGCCATTCTATTGCGGTATCCTCAGTACAGTTTTTACTCTCCTGATCCCGTGGGTAGAGTAATAGTCATCGAATTCGCTATTGCAAAATTTCCCACTATTATCTGACAATAGACATTTCACTTTCAAACCTGTTTCATTCTCAATAAGAGATTTCCATACCTTGAAGATCTTAAAGACATCAGATTTCTGCTTAAGTGTAAATGCCCATGTCTTCCTATTTGCATCATCTATGAAAGAAACAAAATAAGAATTACTTCCAAGAGACTTCGCCGAAGAAAGCCCTCATACATCTGTATATACCAATTCCAATCTCTCAGTTTTCTTCTCCTTACCATCCTTTATAAAACTAACTCTTTTCTGTTTTCCAAACATACAGAAATCAAAATTAGTATCTTTTATATCTATCAACTTACCTCTAGATTACAATACTCTCATGCCGCTCTCGCTCAAGTGACCGAGCCTCTGATGCCATAAGGTAGCCTTCAAATTTTTTACGGTGGCCAAAGAAACAACGTGATCCACTGAACTTGAGATTAAATATAGAATTCCCACTCTCTCACCTTTGACCACTACCATTGTTCCTTTGCTGATCTTCCACTGTTTCCTCTCAAATGAGATTTGATAATCTTAGCCATCTAGTTTGCTAACAAACATCAAATTCTTTTTCAAATCTGGTATGTACCAGACCTATTGTAAAAGCAACTTTCCACCATTATGCAATTTCAACTGAATTATCCCCTTACCGACAATCTTGTATTTTTGCCCATTACAATAGTCACATGCTCAAAATCACCTTGGATATAATTATCAAACTATTCTCTGCAAGCAGTGCAATGGAACGAAGCCCCTGAATCCACAAACTACAGATCTGATATTGATTCTGTATGAGCAGACAAGTACAAGTCATCATACCCCTTACTTGGATTCACCACATTCGCTCCCTCCTTATTTTTGTTTGAACAATTCTTTTTCATATGACCCTTTGTTTTATATTTTCAACACACTAACTTTTTCTTGAACTTCTTAGATTTTAATCTTCCTTTTTGTTTCGACTCCCTACTTAAAGTTCTATCACTTTCCTTCCTTCTGTCATTATCAACAGACAGAGCAGTATTTGTAGAAATTGTGCTCTCACCCATGCTCTTTTTTATCAATTCATCATTCATGATTGTACTAACAATATCATCAAATTTAAGAGCAGTATTGGAAGTATTGTTGATGGCCATAACAATATACTCCAACTATCCGATAACGAACGCATAAACATTAAAGTTTTAATGTCATCAGCAAAAACAAAATCTAAGGATTCAAGTTATGCCTATAATATGTTAAATTTGTTCAAATGATTAACAACTAAACTATCAGAATATATTCTCAAGTTGAGCAACTTTTTTTATTAGAAATAGTCTATTTGAAGCATATGACTTTTCATAAAATTTAGCCAATGCTGATATCAAACCTGAAGTAGTTTTCTCCTTAGAGACGTTGAATACAACCTGTTTTGTCAGGCACAATCGAACCTGCGCCAAACCCCTCCTGTCCAATAATTCCCACTCCTCATATGTTATCTTTTCTGGTTTTTCTCCAAACAGTGGTTGATATAAATTCTTTTCATATAAATAATTTTCCATCTGCAACTTCCACCATTAGAAATCTATCCCATCAAAATTTTCAATCTTTCCCCTTTCTATCTTCCGCCATAACTCCCACTCAAAATCAATACTGATCTGAGTGAAATCTGACCCGAATTAGAGCTCTGATACCAATTGTTAGCAAAAATATAGGAATGATACTAATGCAACAACTAGCGGAATCAAATAGTTAACTAAAGAGAAAAATAACAGAGACAAAGAACACGCAAATTTAACGTGGTTCAACAATATGCTTATGTCTATGGAGACACGATCGAAAACTTCCACTATATTGAAAGATGATTACAACTTTTTAGTTCTCAACCATAAGAGAAATTTGCAATGAAATTATACAAGAATTGAGATCAAATCTCAATCTCCTTATTTTGTGCTATAGCCGCCGAACTTCTCCTTGTTTTTCAGCTGCCGAAAAAAAACAATCAAAAGGTGTCTCACCACCTTATGTTTTTTTTGATTTAGCCTAACCAAAACAAAAAAGGAGCCCGCACCTTTTTGTTTTCCTGCTTCAGTTGAACCAAAACAGAACAACACCTTTTCTTTCTTTTGTTTCTATCGGCCAGGCAAAGCAGCCACAGCTTTTTCCCTTTTTTTTTTTTTTTTTTTTTTTTTTCTTTTGGCTGATTCAAACCCTAGCCATACAATCCTATATTTATATTATATCATAACGGATTTGGGCCGATTTTGGAGTCATTTCAATATATCGAAACCCGCTGCGGCAATAGGACTCCATTAGCAACACCATTCCCCGTTTGAATATTACTAGCTAGTTATTGCAGTGCATGATAAGTGATGGAAGTTAGCCGTGGCAACTCAAGGAGCCCCCAATACAGCCTAAGCTGGCCTCACCATGACCATTGCCCTTTCTAAACTTAGGTAGGGTAGGGTTTATCATATAGCAAATAAAAAAGTTCGAAAAAGTAGCAGTGCTCAAATTGATTTCACAGCTATTTACTTCTATTCGTGAGTTCTAACAAATAAATCACACACGAATACAGTAACATATCTAAAGACAATGATAATGAGCTGTCATATTTCTTTATGTGATGCACATATGGATAGTATAATGCATTCACATATGAATACTATAATGTATGTATATGATTTCTGCATGTGACTTATAATGAATATCGTAACACATCTAATGGTGGGATAACAAGTTAACAACACAGTATGGATAAGTTGTCAAAAATTAAGAAATCTCAACAATACGTCACTAAGTGCATGGGATTCTTCCCACTAACAAACTAAAAAAAAAAAAATCCTTATTGTTTGCTGCAAATAAAAAATCCCATACAATTGAAGAACAGAGAGGTAATTTCAATTACGTCAAGGCGAGCTAATTATATCGATGATTTCTGTTGGCCTGATAGTTTATTTATAGAGATGAGAATGGACATGTTAAAGAGCCAATTCTAGATCCGTCCCATTCAAATATTTGTTTGAAAGATGAAATTTTTATTTTTAATTCAAAATTTTGAATAGTACAGGCTAAAAATTGGATCTTGAACCTGCTAATTTTCATCCCTACTCATCATTGAGCCATAGTCTAGGGAAATTCTAAAGGCAAACTCCAAATATCTAAGCGCACTCCCATCCCCTCCCAATGTGTTGGGGCACATCCAACAGGCCCTTAGATGTTTGGGGGTGTGCCTTTACAATTTACCACCACATACATGGGGCCACCCTTGGGATGGGGCGGTAAGGACGTATATGGACTGTGAAAACGTTCGTCCCCCTAAAGGTTGGGCCTTAATCCGGCCCAGAGTTTCACCGAGGAGGCACGAGCCCTATCTTACGGGTTTATCCTTTTAAAAAATAAATAATGAAAATCAACATTTATTGAAAGAGTGGTGTTTTTCTTGAGATAACATTTATCAGCTAGTATTAATGGATTCCCAATATACTACTACATTTATTTTTCCTCGTAATATACTATACTATATTATTGTATCAACCCTTTAGACCTAGTTTAGGTACAAGGTTTTACTAAGTAAGTATACATTTTTGGAGAGTTTCACCTTAAACATTTATGTTCATAGCTATAACTTATTTGAATACTTAAAAAGGAGTTTGGTTTTTTAGAGTTTCATACCTTAAACAACTCTAAAATCATAAATCCACTCAAAATATATTTTTCCACGGTTTTGCACGGTGTTATAATGGGCACCTAAAAGCTCTATTTTGAAACTTCGTACCGAAACTAGATCCAACTTATGTAAAACTCCAATTTTAAAAACCTAAGACTTGTATATATACAAACTCCAGTCTTTATACAATCTAAGTGAATCAGAGTTCTCTAGCCTGATAATGAAACTAGGCTTTAGATGTTAAATGCGGCTTCTCCAAAACTCAAAACGAGCCTCAGAGTAACAACGTCTCTCGAGATTGTGCAAATATAAAATCACCTTACATTTTCTAAAGCAAATTATATTATTCGTCATTAAAATTGTCAAATATTATCAATAACAAACTAACTTTGTTTAATTAGTAATCAAAACATGTTTGTTGCAAAAATATTCATCTAAACGTATATGGTACGTATAGCTCCAATACTTGTTATTGTTTGCTACAAAACTTAGTTGCAAGTCCTCTACTACCACCCAAGCAAGCACGCAAATTGATTGCTGATGTACAACTTATTCAGAGACACTCACTAATTTATGTTCTTTTTCACAAACAACAATAACAACAACTAAGCATTTTATTCCAAGTACTTGGGTAGACTACATTAACTAAAAGAGAATCATGTCGGATCGATAACATTGATAATCCTTCTTCATTCATTTCTATCAAATAATGTGTTCTCATTTAAGCCTTTAGAACCCATATATTTTTGTAGGCAGGAAAAATTGAGAAACATGCATAAGAGCCACACGGGGCAAAATAGCCTCGCGTATGTGAGGCTATTAGCCTTCTGCATATGAGGCTACTTGCCCCATGCGGGGCTAATAGACCCGCGCGAGGCAAGCAGCCCTGCGCGAGGCTAATAGACTCACGCGGGGATGATAACCTCGCGCACATGGGGCTACAATTTCTAAATTGGATTTTCTTCTAGATTTTAACTCGAATTTCGATTCTAATTGTATCCAATCACTTGGAATCAAAGATTTCGTATCTAAATACGAATTTAGAGATGAATTTGATTGGAATTCCATTCTTGTCCCGAAAGAAACCCCCAAAATCTATAAATATGATCCAAAAGGAGGATTTTGGGGGGAGCTTTTTGGAAGGGGAGAGATTTGAGATCAGATTATTTCTTTAGAGCCGCCGTCCAACAGCGAGAGGCTGCCATTCAGAAACTATTCTCCACGTTCAAGGCTGATTTTGGATGTTAGATCGCCAACGGAGTATAAGGGCGACGCTCCATAGTCACTTTACAACTTCTATAAATGAGAGAGACGTGATCTATAAGTCTCTCTCATTTATTTTTTTTCTTTTTTTATTGTAATTTGGATATTATTCGTTGTAACTTTTATTTATCCATGGCAATGAGAGGAAAAGCGTTTTTCGACAAAAACAAGTTAGTAACCACAGTGGGAGAAGTTTTCTACAACGACAAGAGATCGTGGCCCAATCTAATGCCTATAAAACTGGTAAGTTTATGGAGAAGCTGATCATAAAAATCGATCAAAATAAATAAGAGAAATATCTATCTTCTAGATCAGTTAGTCCAGTCAAAAAATGGCTCCATCGCCACTTGGAAACCTCAAATACAAGTTCGAATGATAAAGGGACTCCCGTTGAATAGGAGTCTCTTGGATCTTTGATCTTGGAAATGGAAGAAGTCCAAGCGTTAGACTCAAATGGCGATATGATTTTCGTTGAACAGAAACTTCTCGAATTTTCGAGTTCTGAACAGGAAAAGGTCAAAATTGAAAATTCGAATGACAAAGGATTCCCGTTGAATAGGACCCCTTTGGATTTTTGAGTTCCAATATTTTGAAAAAGGAAAATCCTCTTCTATCATGGCTAAACAAAGCACTAAAGAAAAGCTAAAGTCTAGGTTGACCAGAACTCAAATCTGTAATCGAAATCATCGAGCACGGTGGCGAATTCTCAAAAGACAAGTTCATGATGAATCTGGTCTCAAAATCATGCACAAAGCTAATTCTAAGCACCAGGCTAAGCAGCCTAGCAAATCCTTGTGCGAAGCTAATTCCTCGCGTGAAGCTATTTATTTGCCGCAAGGAGATGGATACTCTATGGATGCACTCGTCATTATACATGACTTTAGTCAAGAATTCTAGTGCTACCAAACTACAAAAAGTTGGTTGGGGGTTCGGACAGCAAAAGTGAAAGAGATAGCGATCACTTTGCTGTCTCAACATCGCGATCATATGAATCTTCTAGGTTTGAAGATACAATGGCCCCATATGACAGAAAGTTCCAATGAAGTAAATCAAAAACACGAAGCACAAGAGCGCCTGATTCTAGAGCAACAAAAGAGTCTTAATGAATTCCGTATGTTGCTTCTCAAAGTGGTGGAGAAGAGTATTGAAGATAAATCAGAGAAATCTTCCGACAAACCATCAAAGGATGATGGTGGGAATCCAGAGAATGAAGAAGAGTTTCATTATGAAGTAGACCCGCATACGGAAAAAATGCAAAAGGTGCAGGACCAACTAGAAGGCTTGATGCGCAGGAAGGATCAGCAAGAAATCGGCATTACCAGACCATACTCAATGGAGTGGGAATAAGCTCCTTTTCCAGAAAAATTTAAGCCTCTATAGTTAGAGTCTTTTGATAGAAAAAGTTCTCCATGATCCCATAATGACCAAAATCTTTGCAAGTACATTGAGAGGGGCTGCATTTATATAGTTTATGCAGTTGCCCTCAGGAACTATTAAGTCATGGTTTGACGTAGAAAAGGAATTCCTACGTCGTGCAAAGGATGCAGGACCAACTAGAAGGTTTGATGTGCAGGAAGGATCAGTAAGAAGTCGGCATTAGCAGACCATACTCAATGGAGTGGGAATAAGCTCCATTTCCAGAAAAATTTAAGCCTCCATAGTTAGAGTCTTTTGATGGAAAAAGTTCTCCATGATCCCATAATGACCAAAATCTTTGCAAGTACATTGAGAGGGGTTGCATTTACATAGTTTATGCAGTTGCCCTCAGGAACTATTAAGTCATGGTTTGACATAGAAAAGGAATTCCTACGTCGCTTCTTCGAAGACGACAAGGAGATCTTTGTTCATACTCTCCTAACAAATAAACAAAAAAGAGAGGATGAGACTGTGAAAAGTTTTATAGAACATTTTCGAAAGATATCACTATGATGTCCGCATGACATGTCGTGAGAAATGCTGGTTGAAACCTGCAAACACAATCTCTAAACCAACATATTCATTAAGATGGGAGCTTTAGAGTCCAAAACATATAAGGATGTAGTCAAACAAGGGCAGCAAATGGAGTATATAATCCGACGTATCAATGAATACCATGCCCAGAGGAGAATGTATGCAAACTGGCCACAGCCATAATCATCCCGTCCTGAGAGAAAGGAGGCAATGACTACCCAACACGCTGCAAACAAAAAGCCACTGAATAATCAAGATTTCTCTAAATCTCAACGGATATATGATTTCAAAGATGATAAGCAGTTACATTCTTTTACATACTCAATAAAAAGGGGATGTTCAAATTACCCAAAAATCGAAAGCCACAGGAAGCTGGGAAAACACATGATCCCAAGTATTGCCTCTCAAAACATTGGGCACCTAACCAAGAATTGCTATGTTCTGAAAGATAGAATTCAGGCACTCATCGATGCAAATGTAATTCAGCTGAGACTTAACAGAAAAGTATGTCAGTAAATGCAGTGATAATTACCATGGGATTCTTGGAAATTCCGGCTGGCACAACTCCGATCTCTGCAGAAAAGATGGTGGTAAACAGCTACAACCCGCATAATTTGAATCAAATGGACTCTATCCAATTTCTACCAAAAAAGAAGAAAGTATGGGGGTACACTCAGACTTACTGAAAGACGAACAATTGACAATCTCATCAAATTCAACAAAAACTAAGGGAAACATTCGATCGATGCTAGCACAATAAAGATTGAACCCGCCAGAATCCTTATCTAGCACAAGTAGGCGACACTAGCAAGCAAGCTCCCATAGTACGCTCTGAAGCACAAATTGCAATTGAGTTATCCTCACTCACTAGCAGTTGGTAATATTGACGATAAGCGTCATATTGCTTCTGTTGCTCTTACTAGCCATTGGGATGGCAAAATGAGTGCTAAATTTTTTTAAAAGAATAAAAAAAGAAGAGAAAAAAATAAAAAAAAAGAAAAAACAAAACAAAAAAGGAAAAAAAAGAGTATATAAAAATTTTGCTGCCCAATGCCACCGAGGTAAATTGGAAGTGGAATCCAAAAATTCTCACCAACCCTATCATACTGAGGGTAATAGTATGAAATTAATAGCCAAAAACTCATGAAGCAATGGGAAAAGGAAACATTTGGCATTTAAACCCAAACAAAAATCTTGATATCTTATCATACTGAGATAAAAGTATGAGCTACCCAATGTTGTTAAAGTAAAGAGAAAAGAATACGTTTCTTACTAATCTATCATGTTAGAGGTAAAGTATGAATTGCCTAATGCAACCAAAGCAATAAGAAAAGGGAATGTTTGGTATTTAAGTCCAAAAAAAAGTCTCATCAATCCCATCATATTGAGTGTAAGAGTATGACCATTGATGACCTGAAGTCTCGAAAGGTAAGGGAAGAGGAAACGTTTGGCATTTAAGCCCAAACAAAAGTCTCGACAACTCATCATGTTAGGGATAAAGTATGAATTGTCTAATGCCATTAGAGTAATGGGAAGAGAATTTATTTCTCGCCAACCTATCATGCTGGGGTAAAAAGTATGAATTGACTAATACCATTAGAGTAACGGGAAGAGAATACCTTCCTCGTCAACTCTAACATACCAGGGGTAAGTGTGTGAAACTAAACAATCCAAAATCGAAAGGCGAAGGGAAGAGAGAATATTTGACACTTAAGCCCAAACAAAACTCTCGACAACTCATCATGCTGAGAGAAATAACATGGCTAGCTCAATGCAAACAGCAATTGGTAAAGGCATCCAAATCCGTTTATAGTTGGGGTTTGCTAAAAATCCCGTGGACCTATCACGTTAAACTCTTATCTCTAACAACGAGATTTGAACAATCTCATCACCATATAAATGACATTCGTCACAAACCTGTCATGTTAAGCTCTTATCTCTGACAGCGAGATTTGATTATCTCACTCACTTCATAAATTATACCATAAATGCTTCAGTAAACAATACTTCTGTGATCCTAACCTGATCATTGGCTCTATCTGCTTTTCAAGCAAGTCAACATTTAATCCTAACCCGATTGTGTCTACTTTTTAAGCGAATCACCCCGTAGGCATATTAGTCATATCTTTGTTTACGGTTATTTTGATCCTAACCCGATCACCCTGGCTCTATCTACTTTTTAGGTGAGTCAACCACAAATCTCAAATTGATTTTGTCTGTTATCTAGACAAATCACCCCAACTCTGTCTGTTTTCCAGGCGGTCACCCTCACTATAAATTCCGAAACTAAACTTGTTATGGTCCTATCATTCTCATGATAAGTTCTATCTTCTGCAACTCTGTCATCCAAAATCTACAACTCCATGTTTCTAATATGTCCTATCTTGACTCTGTTTGCTCCCCAGATGAGTTTACTTAAAAAAAAAGAGGTGGTTATGGAAGCAATGTCATATACCACAGATCCAAAAGATCTACCCAAAAATTCCCGAGATATCCGCAAGAGCGTCGCACAACAACTTTAGAGCAATGAGCAATGCAGCATATTGAAGCAAAATTGTTTGTTTATTGACAAAACAAAGGAAGAAAGTAAGGCAGTACAAACAACCTTATTCTCGAAAAGAAGAAAAACAAAGAGATGATGAAAGATTTAAGGGTTGTCTAAACCCCTTAAATTTGACTCTGCCTCTTCGAGAGCCGCTCGTTGGATTTCTTTTACAGTGGATAGCACTTGATGGCGTAACTCGTCTTCGTTGATGACTAACTGGTAAGAAGCTTGCGTTCTAGCATCTTCGATTGTCTTGCTCCGCATATTGACTTCCTATTGAAGTTGGCCGTGGCGAATAACAAGTTCATCTTGTCTCTTCAGCACTTTATCCTGCTTCGCTTGAGCAGTTGTAAGAATAGCTTGGACTTTGGCAATTGTTTTACAAGCACGATCTATGGCAACCTGATAGGTGTCCAGCTCGAACCTCGTCCACTCTATCTCTCCAGTAATAACCTCTTAATTTGCCCGAAGATTACTAACCTCAGCGGCCCAGGCTTCTTCCTGGCGGCAGAGTTCTTCTTGCCATGCAAACAAATCTGCTCTCCAACGGGCAACATCGATCTCTGTTATGGAAGCAACATCAGCCTGTCGAAGACTCTCCAATGATTGAACCTGCTCATCTAAAGTAGTCAGGCGGGCCGATAACGAGCAATTCGTTCTGTTTCTTGGATGTTCTCAATATTGGTCAAATAGCTCAACAATATCGAACACCCAAGATCGATCGAGCGACCTTATCCAAGAACATGGACACACACAACCGTAACAAACACAAGAAGTCCATGACGCTGTGTTGAAAAAACTCTTCAAGTGGATCGTCATCAGGAACGACTTGCATTGAAACTAGAACTAGTGTTGGAGCAGAAGTCATAGAAAAAGGTGTCGCGATGCTCGAAGAAACCTCACCGTTTAATACAGGAGAGGGCGCAAAAGGGAGAGTTACTATTCTTCCGCAAGGCTATTTTGAGCAAGGCTATTAACCCGGTGTAATGAAATTCTAAAGAAGATTGGGTTATAGAAACTCAAAAATTTGAAATCTAAAGTATTTCAAAACTCGTTTAACATCAATAAACGAGATTTTGAAAACTTTGGAGGGGGTCTTGTATGCAGGAAAAATTGAAAAGCATGCAAAAGAGCCACATGGGGGCAAAATAGTCTCGCGTATACGAGGCTATTAGCCTCACGCATGCGAGGCTGCTTGCCTCGGGCGGGGCTTTTCACGGGGCAAAATAGCCTCGCCCGGGGATGACAGCCTCGTGCACGTGGGACTATTTCAGTTTCTAAATTGGATTTTCTTCTAGATTTCAACCCGAGTTTCGATTCTAATCATATCCAATCACATGGAATCAAAGATTTTGTATCTAAATACGAATTCAGAGATGGATTTGATTGGGATTCCATCATCATCTCGAAGGAAACCCCCGAAATTTATGAGGATTTTGGTGGAGCATTTTGGAAGGGGAGAGATTTGAGATCAGATTATTTCTGCCGAGCCGCCGTCCAACAGTGAGAGACCGCTATCCAGAAACTATTCTCCATGTTCAAGATTGATTTTGGGTGTTAGATCGTAAACAGAGTATAAGGACAACGCTCCATAACCACTTTAGAACCCACGAATTTCTGTAAAATAGAGAGACGTTATCTATAAGTCTCTCTTGTTCGTTTCTTTGCTTTTATTTTCATTGCAATTTGGATATTATTCATTGTAACTTTATTTATCCATGATAATGAGAGGAAGAGCGTCTTTCAACGGAAACAATTTTCATATCACTTTCATCCATATTTTTTTCTGTCTTTCGTTTTCTCTTTTAATTTATCCTATATTGATAAGTTTCTCTCGTTGAACTGATGCATTTGTATGTCTATGTTGCACATAACCAAACCATCATAAGCGATTTTCTCACATCTTCTCTTCAACGGGGCTACACTTATCTTAATAGAAATATTTCTATCTCTCACTTTATCTCTCATAATATTACCGCATATCTAATGAAGTATGTATATTTCTGTTACACTTATTTTCTGTGAATGATATTTCTTTATAGTGCAGCATTCCATGCCATATAATAAAGTTGACTAATTTATATTATTTTTCATATGATTAAAATAGGACTAATTACACTCAGACCCCCATGTAGTATGGGGGTTTATAATTTATCACCCCTAAAGTATTAAAATCTCACTTGGACCTCCTGGACTGCAGAAAAAATATTTTTGTCTGAGTTTTTCTGTAAGTTTTTTTTTTGCAGTACAGAGCTTCTAAGTGAGAGTTTTAAATTTTAGGGGTAATAAATTATACACCCCTCATACTACAAGGGGTCTAAGTGTAATTAACCCATTAAAATATTATCACACTTAGATTCGAGAGATCTTGATCTCATAAGTTGTTGGGCCTAAGAACTCGGATATTAAAAATGTTTTATTTTTATTTTTTATTTTTGCTAGTCTTAAAAAAAAAAAACGTTTTATTTGCTGTTGATTGTTTTCCATGAAAAAAATGAAATATTTCTTCAGAAGCACATAGAATGATTTGAACCAAGAAGCAACTGATTGTTCACCCTAGAATTTTTCGCCGACACTGATAACTACAAATTTCAACTTACTAAATTTCCCTATAAATTTTCGTTCCTAAAAGACGTTGAGTTCTCCATTCAATGACAAAAGAAATTTCCTCAAGATAAATTCCAACAAGATGGGAACAAAAAATTTAGGTAAGCAACACAAAGTTACAAAAAGTAAAAGACAAGCCCATCTCAACCCAAATTCTTTCTTACAATTAGCTTATTGTTCATAATATAAATGCACTAAAATACAGAGCTGCAGGTGAGCTGAAAGAGTTCGCAAATTAAGAGGCTGACAGGTTAGTTGGCCGGTCAGAATTTGTAGAGACAGATACCAATTGAGAGAAAGTGATGTTTCTAGCTAATTGTTTTAAATTTGCAATAATGCCATAATATAAAGCAATTAGTTGTCATAGTACACTCAAAACAATATTTAATGATGAGTTTAAAGGCCGTGTGAAGCGTAAGAGGACACGGGGTTAAGGGGAAATTTTATTTGCACACGCCATTTTACTCTTGACGTACGGTTTTAAAACTTATAAATAATTATAAGTTTGCCATCATTTTTTTTACTAAGTTACGCTTATAAATTCCAAATTAAGATTTTTTTAAAATTTGGAACTACGACTCATCGTGTTCCTCTTCTATTCTCTCTAAAACTCTAAATAATTTTTTTTGATATTTAATAAAAACACATCTCCTACAAAATCATCGATTTGATTTCTTGACCCCTTAAATTTTTTTACATTAACATTTCTGAAAAGATTAGAAAAATTTTAAATTCTTTGATTTCACTATGATAAGTGAAATTTGAGTTTGAAATTTGAGTTTGAGTTTTTTTATACAAATGAAAAATTCCAACATGCAATTGGTATTAGAAGACAAATTTAAGGTACGATTTAATTTTTTTTTTTTTTAGGTTTTATGCATATTATTTTGAAATTTATCGTTAATTAGTTTTTTTTGTGAGACTTCGCTTGCTGGTCGGGTATTAATACCCAACCAGAATGTTTCTTGGTTGGGTATTAATATCCAACCAAAATATTTTTTTTTTTGCTGTGAGAAGTTAGAGAAAAAGAGGAAGGGTAATTTTGGAAAAAAATTTGGACGCAGAAAGTAAAATGACATTATTTCAAAATATGATTTTGATTTAAAGAGAAATCAGGACGCCAAAAGTAAAATGCAGTGCTCAAATAGAATTTCCCGGGGTTAAGGACATGAAAGAGGCTTTGTTAGTAATATTAGGGAGCACAATTAGGATTGCAGGTCAAGAAGTTGAACTCTTGGTTGACAATTGAGATAGAGTCTAAAAGTTTGATCAGATAGAGTCTAGATATCGATCGCAGCGAACGATATATAGCATGATATATCGTTTTGGAGAGTCTACCGATACGATAGAAAAGTCCGTTATTGGCTCATATTTTCGATATATCATCCGTTATCCTACTTTCCGATATAAAAATTGCTTATCTGATATACAGTTCCGTATCCAATATTCAAAACCTTGATAAATATGAATTTTTTTCCTTTTTTCTGCACCGTCGGCTGGCTAACCTAGTACAAACTAGTGATCGGATTCTTTGCTCGTGAGAGAGGCTGTGAGTTTGAATCTTCCCTGCTGAGTTGGATTTGTTGAGGTGTATGCTCCGAAAATGTACATATTTTCATAATAATTCTATATTATTGAATATTGGTAATATTGACAAATTAGATAGTGTTATATTGGCTTGAACTAAACAAAAACTAGACAATGGAAATCCAAACATGTAAAATAAAATTAAATAGATTGTAGGCTTACAAAAAAGCGAATAAATAAATAAACTATGTAAAAGAGAAAAGTTAGAAAGACATTACTGGAAACCGTTAGAACAGAAAATCAAATTTAGCATTGAACGCTATGTCTTTAAGATCGATTCGCCTTCCAATATATAGGCTTTTGGAACTCAATGGGTATCAATCTCCTAGGATACAATAATTGCACTATAATTGAAAGGAAACAACAATCCAATTATCTCAACGGATCAAAAAAAACTTATACTCTCTGTTGAATAGAATGAATGCGTAATGAGATTCTATTATAAGAAAACGAATTTCTTCTTGCTTTCTATGAAATGCTAAGGTGTGACATATTTATAGACTCTTTAAGGGACACAATATTTTGTGGCAAAATAGTGTGAATTGCATTGTTTAAAATTCAAATTGGGCATGAACAGTTACAACTGTTCAAGTGGTCACCTCTTCATATTTACATTTTAAATATATATCAATTGATCACATGATATATGAATTATTGTAACCTTTCAAATAGTTACACCTGCTTATATTTGAACCGTTACACAATTCAACCATTAACTCCCGTTCTAATAGTCACACCCTTTGAATAGCCACACTCATTCGAATAGTTACACTTGTTCGAATAGTAGCACCCATTTGGCCATTCACACCCATTCATATTTTGTAATTTAAACTAATTTACATTCACTCTATTCATGGATTTAAGCAAGTGAATATATTGTAATTGACAAATAGATTTGCTTTAATTTTTAGCTCCAGAAAATTAACGGATTCAAAGCGTGAATTCTAATACTGAATATATGAAAGCTGTTTATATAAGTTACAAGCAAGTGGTTTGTTATGTGAACTAATCACTAAAATCAAGAAAACTTTTTCTAGGGTCTACCAGTATAATATAAAAATATGTTATTGGCTCATATCTCCAATATATAGTCCTATATCTTGCTATCTAATATGAAAATTGCTTATCCGATATTTGATATTTAAATCCTTAATAAATATGAATTTTTCCCCCTACCGCCGGCTGGCTAACCTTGTACAAACTAGTGATCGGATTCTTTGCTCATGAGAGAGGCTATGAGTTTGAATCTCCACAGATTAGTTGGATTTGTTGAGGAAAGGTCCGAAAATGTACATATCTGCACACTAATTCGAGATTACTGAAAATATGAAAGCTGCTTATATAAGTTACAAGCAAGTACTTTTTCCTTTTGCAACTGAAGCTGGGAGCTTTTTTTTCTGTCGGGGAATAGAGAATGTGCCAGGGAGGTGAATCAATGATCAACCACAAGAACTTTGAGATATCGAAAATATAAAATATATAAACAAGAAAAATGAAATATATTGTGATTTCACTAATCAAACTGACTGATGTTCGTCTATGAAGGAGGAATTCACTAAATTTTTAAGGAATATAAAATTTAGAAACTATCACTAAAACTCCCAAATTACACCCTTAACCCTCAAGAGAAAATAAAGAAAAGAAAACACTAGATGAGTGTATATGAAACTTCTCTCTAAACTCTGAGTATCTTACGATTCTATATCACCTATGAGGGATATAAATAATGCTTCCAATTTGAATCTTAGTAGGAATCATTATATATTGATGATCCAAACTAAACAGAAAACTCACTTATCTAGCACAAATCCAATTATGTACACACACACACACACACACACACACACACACACACACATATATATATATATATATATATATATATATATATATATATATATATATATATATATATATATATATATATATATATATATATATATATATATATATATATATATATATATATATATATATTTGTGTGTGTGTGTTTATATAATGTATGCATGTGTGTCAACACCATACAAATAATCTAATAGGCGATATGGGAATAGACCTAAATTAGACCCAAATACAATATATCTTTCTAATCTAGCACTCCCCCCCTCTCAAATTGGAGTATAAGTATTAATTATACCCAATTTATTACATAGATTAGAAAACACTATCTCTCTTTTTAATAATACAGATTAATTTAAAGTGAATGAGCAATAACAACATTAGTAGTAGTTGTAGCAGTAGATGAATCACTTGAATAATCAGAGCACACTTGTCACCATCATGGTATGTATGTATCCTACCATCGAAAGTTGATATGTAGCAATAAATAAATTTCTTTCTTTAAAGTAGTAGTAGACAGCAGATAAATTTCGCAGTAGATAAACTTCTTTTTTAGAGATAGTAGTAAACATCAAATAAACTTCTTTTCTATAAACAGTAGATAAACTTCTTTCTTAGAAACAGTAGACAACAGATAAAATTCTATTTTAAAAATAGTAGTAGACAGAAGATAAACTTGTTTTATAGAAGCAAAAGTAGACAGTAAATAAACTTCTTTTTTAGAAGCAGTAGTAGACAATACATAAACTTTTTTCTTAAAAGCAGTAGTTGGTAGTAGATAAACTTATTTCTTAAAAATAGTAGTAGGCAGCATATAAACTTCTTTTTTAGAAGTCAGAGTAGGCAGTAGATAAACTTTTTTCTTAGAGCACTGTAGGTAACAGATAAACTTTTTTCTTAGAACTAGTAGTAAGTAACAGATAAACTTCTTTTTTAGAAACTATAGTAAGTAGCAGATAAATCTTTTTAGAAGTAATAGTAGGTAATAAAAAAGGAGCAAAAGGTTACATCAAGCCTGAATTATATTCTTAGAGTCGAAGATGAACCAGCCAGAGACTTTTCAGTCACGAAGCAGAAAAGAAATATAAACTGAAGCAGACGTAGAATCGAATTGGCGATGTGATTGCAGAGTCGAAATCAGAGTCCTAACACGATTGCAAAGTTAGAGTCGAAATCGGAGTCAGCGTCGAAATCGAAGTTGGAGTCGGCCATCGATTAGGATGGTTGAGATTGATGGCTAAAATTTATTTTGTAATGTACTCTAATACCATGTTATGAAATAAGCAGAGCCAATTAATTTATTTATTATTAATTAAGGGATACATATATTTATAAGTATCTCAATACTATACGAACAATCCAACATGCAATGTGAGATTAAACCTAATCCAAATACAATATAGCTTTCTTATATAACATGTATAATCTAAATTCTAAAACAAGTTGAATTGGATTATTCAAATCAAACTTAACGTTTTTCTCGTTACATAGGATTTTTGTTTTTCTATTATAAGGACTATTATACATATGCCAACAAACCAACAACAACAACAACTAAGCCTTTTATCCCAAGTATTTGGGGTAGGCTACATGAACCAAAAAAGAATCACGCCGGATTGATCACTTTGATATTCCTTCTCCATTCATTTCTATCAAGTAATATCTCCATATTTAAACCTCTAGACTCCATATCTTTGCGTATCACCTAGCTCCATCCATATTTTTTCTTCGGTCTTTCCTTTATTCTTTTAATTTGTCCTACATTAATTTGTCCTACATTGATAAACTCTCCTATTCAAACTGGTGCATTTGTAGGCCTACGTTGCACAAGACCAAACCATCGTAAGCGATTTTTTCGCATCTTCTCATCGATAAGAGATACACCTAGTTTAGCACGAATATCTTCATTTATCACTTTATCTCTCCTAGTGTTGTCGTACATCCAATGGAGCATGCGCATCTCTGCTACACTTATTTTATGTGAATGATGTTTCTTTATAACCCAATATTCCGTGCCATATAATAGAAAAAAAAAAGTAAAAATAGAAAAAGATAAAAGAAAAAAAAAATTAACTTGAACCCGTTTTGTTTGATAGATAAGACATACAGGAAATGTGATTGATCGCGGTACTATAGAACTATATTAGTTCGTGAATAACTTCATATTCAATTTCTAAAAGAATCTGTTGGAAGAATTAAATTAGATAATTAATCATGCTACAACTTAAATCTTAAAAAATAAAAAAATAAAAAAAAAAAAAAACATTCTACTGTTCTACGTGAAGAAATGTATGCTCGAACCTTACCCAAAATGTGGGCTTCTATATATCCTCCTATTATGCTGATTTTGTTTCATTCTTCTTTATATTCTTGGCATTTTGCATGATTTGTTTTTTCTTTCTTCTTCATATCCTTGGCATTTTGCGGTTTCAAATGCTTCCTCTCCTTTACACATTTTTCATATGAATTTGAATAAACATAAAAAAAATTAAATTATCTGATCAATAGCAAAAAAACAAAAAAAAAAAGAGAAAAGAGTACTTTACCATTAGCTAAAATTCATGTACGAGTAAGTTTTCTATGTTTGAGAGTTTTTTTTTTCTTCCCTTAAAAGATAGGTGTAAATAGAATGTCGTGCTCATCATCTAACAAATTTAAAAACGGAAGAAGATTCCAGGTACGATTCACATTAACATAGATCGGGAGATTTAACATATGTAAATAATGGTTTACTATATATATATATATATATATATATATATATATATATATATATATATATATATATATATGAGGAAACGGGAAATACACTGGCGGTGAAGGGATTTCCTTCACCGCCGCTTAGATGGCCCAATAAAATTATTACACGTTGCGTAATTCAAAATAACAAATAAATGAATTCGTTTAACCGCCCTTTGAGTGGTGCCACATGTAATAATTTTATTGGGCTATCTAAGAGACGGTGAAGGAACTCCCTTCACCGCTGGTGTATTTACCGGTTTCCTCAATATATATATATATATATATATATATATATATATATATATATATATATATATATATATATATATATATATATATATATATATATATATTTCTAAGATTATGCTTGAAGTGCTTCTTACTTTCCATGAAGTCTGAGCATTCCAAATTAAATAAGTGATATTAGAGTACAGATTAAGGGCCAGTGGGGAATGAACCAACATCAAGCTAGATATATATATGTCAGGAGTGACAAAGGTCCAATTCTCCAATGACAACGGAGATTTGTTGATGAATACTGTAGGAATAGTTGATGAATACTGGAGGAGATTAAAAGAGCGGTATGGGAACTAGGCCAGAATAAGGCACCAGGTCCTGATGGATTTCCACTATTCTTTTTTAAATTATTTTGGGAAGACGTCAAGAATGATCTAGTTTGGCTAATGGAAGAGGTATTTCAGGGGATAAGTAGATTGGATAGAATCAACTACTCGGTCATTACCCTAATACCAAAAAAATATTCGCCGGGTCAAATTGGGGATTACAGACCGATTGCACTATTGAATAGCTCTATTAAGATAGTGTCAAAAGTACTGGCGAATAGATTAGCACCGAAATTACAGTTCCTGGTAAAGGACTATCAAACGGGTTTTATCGCAGGCAGAAACATCTTAGAAGGGGTGGCTACGACATATGAAGTCATCCACCAATGCAAGAAATCCAAAATAAATGGTTTTATGTTGAAACTTGACTTTGAAAAAGCATATGATATGGTGAATTGGGACTGCTTGATGGAGACGTTCAGACATAGGAGTTTTGGGGAGAAATGGAGAATATGGATTGAAGCATGGTTGTATTCTGAAAAAACACAGATAAACGTAAACGACACAGTGGGAAAAGAAATTCTTCTGAAAAGGGGCCTGAGGCAAGGTGATCCCCTCTCTCCGCTATTATTTGTTTTGATAGCAGATGGTTTAAATCTTATGCTTCAGAAATTAAAGAAGAAGGGAGAGATAGCAGGCCTCCCAGGGGCTCCCAACATACCCTTTGTCAATTTGCAATATGCAGATGATACGCTGATTTTTGGAAGGGATAACATGCAAGAGGCTATAACTTTAAAATGGGCCCTTTGTTGTTATGAGGCGTGGTCGGGACTAAAAATAAACTTTGCCAAGAGTTCGTTAATTTGTTTGGGAACGAGAAACTTGACAATGCAACTAATTAGGGAGGTATTTTGCTGTAAGGAGGAGTATCTCCTGATCACATACCTAGGAATACCGGTGAAGTCTGGAAAAACTTCGATAAAGGATTGGCTCCCCCTCGTGGATTGCTTTGAGAAGAAATTGGAAGGGTGAAAAGGAAAATACCTGTCACTGGGTGGGAAGATTGTAATGCTCAACGCAGTACTCTTCTCACTTCCATTATATTTAATGTCCTTTTTTATAATTCCAAGATGGGTGCGAGAGAAGATTGACCGGATAAGAAAGAGATTTCTTTGGAATGGAGTTGATGCTTCATCTAACAAATTTCACCTAATTACTTGGGGACAGGTGTGTAGGCCAAAAGAGGCGGGAGGTTTAGGGGTAGTTGATCTCAAGACTTTCAATATGTCCCTGATGACCAAATGGTGGTGGCACTTAATTACGAGGAATCAGGGCTCGCTTCAGAAGTTATTAATCAACAAGTACGACCCGAAAGGAGGCATGTTATATGGGGAAGCAAAGAAAAAGTATAATACATCGGCTTTCTGGAAAGAGTTGTTAAGCGTAAGACATCTAATTTGCCACAGTCTGGAATACAAGTTGGGAAAGGGGAACAAGATAGCCTTTTGGCACGATAGATGGTGCTCGCAACTCTCTCTAAAGATAATATATCCAGACCTCTATCAAAAAGCCAATAATAAAAGCGCCAAGGTGTGTGAATATTGGGGTCGCTCAAGATGGAGATGGAATTCAACGGTATTATCTGGACAGGATTTTCTTAAAATAAGACTGCTTAAACAATTCTTGAGCGAGATAATCCCCTCTTCATCAGAAGAGGATAGACCGATCTGGAGATGGGAGAAGAATGGTAACTTCACGGTAAAAGCCACATACCGACATTTCATAAACGGTGGAATCATTTGTGTAAATACTGCATGGATTTGGAGAGCTAAATGCCCTCAGAAGGTCAGACTGTTTCTTTGGTTAGCTTGTAAAGATGCTCTCCTGACCTGGCTAAAGTTACAGAAAAGAGGATGGTGTGGCCCCAACATATGTGTATTATGCAAGAGAGATGCGGAATCAGACGAACACATTTACGTAATTACTCTTTTTCTAAAAATACATGGGAGGAATGTACTAGGGCATTGGGTTTGTACATCGGTATTGCATTAGATGAAAATATCTATAGGAGACTTGATAGGAGAAACAATGATAGCCAGAGGCTTAGAAGTGTGATTGCGGCATTTTGCTGGAATATATGGATAGAGCGAAATAATAGATTATTTAATAATAAAATTCATTCTGTTGAGTATTGTGCGAGCCTCACCGCTCATGATTTCATTATTTGGACAGGTGTTCCCTCGGACGAGGAGCGACTTCACTTATCCAGTGGTTCTTCAGGAAATAATACTTATGACACTCCGCCAGATGGGGAGTAGGGACCTATTCCAGAGACGCGAAAGAGGATGGACGGATCATAGCACATCTCCTTGGCTGGAACCCTATAGTTTTTATTTTGTTTTGCTTCTTTCCTTGTTAGTACTTTTTTAATTTTTGCATTGTAAGCTTATTTTTGGGCTACTCCATTAGTGGATGCTGAAAACTCGTGTTCTGTTATTTTCTCTTTAATGAAACGCGGAGGGCTACATCCCGCCGTTTAAGGTAAAAAAAAAAAAAAAACAGTGGAAAATCATGGAAATTGTTGTTCTTTTTTTTTTTCCCCTTCTTTTAATGGTTGCGGTTTAGATCAAAGTCAAGTTTTAATAGGAATGTGGATTTTGCCTTAGAATGCCTAAGTAATAGGTTCATAATTTTGTACACTATTAAAGTACAGTCAAAAGGGCACGGTTTTGCAAGCGGTAGGCACTTTTGCTCCTAGTGGGAGGAGGAGTTTTAGTAAGAGAGGAACTCCTCCCTCACAAACTCAAGCCTAGGCTCGGATTGAGTCCATAATTGGAATGGGGCTTCACCTTGGTAAAAGATAGTCTCGTGCCTGCTCGATCCTATCATATCGTTCATTTAAGTTACGCATATATACTTTTCTGTTTGGGATTCTTCCATGGCGATGATGAGAACCATATGTTATAGTTCTCTCTCATGGATAAACTCATAATCAATGTCAATTGCTCTTGCCTCCTCAATTTTATTATTGAAGTCTCCATAATTTTTTTCGGTATATGCTATATATCCCTTGAATAAGGAGAGAAAGTTCTAACAACACACTCTCCATAGTGGAGATCATAAGAGAATCTCGTGGGATGAGGTAGCTTTCTGATCTTTGATCGTTGACATCACTTGATCCATGTTATTGATATGGAATTTATTCACTTCTGCTCTTGAATCTTTTAATTAAATACCATATGTAGAATTACATCAGTTGATAATTCCCACGTTTAAACAGTTCTTGTATATACTCACTTTGTTTCAAGTACATCAGTATATATACTATCTATCGTAAGAATAGCATTATATTCATTTTTTTTATTCGAGATACAAGCCATAGCTTGCATTATATTCATTTTGAACCTAATTTTTTCACACTCTGTATATTACTTTTATCGATAAATATTTAGTCAAGTTCACCGGTACAAAAGAGTTATTCCGTTGCGAGAAGTTTTGAATCCAAGTCTAGAACACAAACTTTGTCTCATAAATAAAAAAAGATAAATATTCTATATAAAAAGGCCATAAATTTTTTGAATTGACTCGCCAATCCTGAAAGCTTCCTTATGTTTTAGAAAATCCCTAAATAAGTAGACCAAAAGATTTTTGTTTTCAAGCATATCCCATGTCTTTTCCTCTAACCAGCCCTATTTCAGATGGAAACTTGCAATTCTTGATATCTACCTAGCTACTCACTCGCACTTCTAGGGTTTAGCTTAGCTAATGGTCAATAAGATTCTTGCATGCCCTTGAAATGAACCCACAACACCAACTTTACTAATCCTTATGAATTCATACAGTACTATATAATTATCACATGATCAACAATTTCCTCATTATATTCTCTCTCATTGAGTCCAAGCCCATTAGAATCAAGAATTCTAGGGTGTTACCCTCCAACATGCGGCTGCCCTCACACACAGCACATACAAATGCCCTAAGTATTACTTTTGATATAAAATTACACAAGTCTTTTGCAGAACCAAGCATCACACCCCCCTCTCCTCTCTCTCTCTCTCTCTCTCTCTCTCATATGCTTATATTCTCCACCGAAACAATCCAGAAACATTCTTCCTCTGCAGAGTTTTCTAGGTGCCTCAAAAGCAGCAGAAGAGTTGTTTTTACGATTGAAGCCACCAAGAAAAATCTCACAAGAAAAGCCTCAAAATATCTAGCCTGCATGGATACTGCTCAATGGGCTCAGGTAATTACCCTAAAGTACAAGATCTGATTTATTAGTTCTTGATCTGAGTTTTTTTTTTTTATTCGTTTTTCTTTTGAGTTCTCTCTTTTTTATCTAGATATATACATAGATCTCCTTTTTTATAATGGTGTTTGCATCTATCTTCTATCCTTTAGCTTTTAATTCTTGTCATCCAATCACACCTTCTCCCTTTTCACCACTTTATTTGCTTTGATCTCCTCCTCATTTTTTTTTTTTTTTTTTTGGCTCCTTTTTTTTCCTCCTTTTTCGAAGCTTTTTGTGATGACATGAAAAGTGTTGCTTTGTTCTAGTGATGTACAAAGTGAAGCAAAGCAAAGCGAAGAGTTGAATTCCATTATCTCCACATCTTTTTCACCTTTACCAATCTTGAAGACCCCAGTTGTTTATGTTCTCTTTTTTTGAGATCTATGTGCTCATATGATGATTCTTGCCCTTGATCTTTTTCAATGGATATTAAAGTTCAGTTTCGATTGGTTGGCCAATTGATCAGGAGATTGGAGCAATGTCCTCCACTACAACAAGGCCACAAGCACCACCACCACCAACAACAACACCGTCAGCTGCACAATCATCATCATCACACCAGCAACAACAACAGCTAGTGGAGAGGAGGGCAAGGCCAGTGAAGGAGCAAGCACTCCCTTGCCCTAGGTGCAGCTCCACCAACACAAAGTTCTGCTACTACAACAACTACAGCCTCACCCAGCCCCGCTACTTCTGCAAGACCTGCAGGAGGTACTGGACTGACGGTGGCTCCCTCCGCAACGTCCCCGTCGGCGGTGGATCGCGCAAGAACAAGCGCCACTCCTCCTCCACCACCACCTCTACCACCACCAAGGTGGTGAATCCAAATCTGCAAGCTCCTGCAAGCATCAAATCCTCATCATCGCTCCCGATAGCGAAGCCCTACCAAGGGCAGGACCTGAACGTGGCCTTCCCCGATGGGATAATCGGTGGCCTGAATTTCCCCGGCAGAAATGGCGGAGGTGGGCTTTCTGCTATGGAGTTGCTGAGGAGCACTGGGATAACTCCGAGGGGACTAGGCCCCTTGGGGATGCCTATGTCGATGCCGGAGATGAGTGCGGTGCTCTACGGCGGTGCCGGTTTCGGCCTGCATGACTTCAAGCTCCCCTTGGATGGGAATGGCAATGGCCATGGCATGCAAGAAGGTGGTGGTGTGGGTGGTGGGGGGAGGCTGCTGTTCCCTTTTGGAGACTTGAAGCAAGCATCTCACGTGAAGTCTAGCAATGAGATTGGTGATCAAGAGAATAGGGTTCAAGGAGAGCAAGCAATCTTTTGGGGTGGTGCAAGTTTGGGTGGCAACGGTGGATCATGGTAGAGTGAAGCCTTTGGGAACTGACATGGGTTTCATCATCAAATTCAAATTACTTCCATAAATTTTTTTTTGGATTTTTCAGGTGAAGCTTCTTTTAGGTTGGCTTCCTCATAGTTTAGAGTACTGCATGGATCTTTGAAGGTTAACAAGAGAGGTAACTAACCCTAGTACTACTACATCTTGAAGGGGTTGGTGAAGCATGAACTTATAACTCAAAATGTGTTTGTATGTATTAATTTTATTGGTTTGAGAAAATAATGGTTATTGTATGTAGAAAATGTTATGGTGTGTTGTGGTTAGAGATGATTTGAGAGGCCTCCACAAGGGATGAGACAATAATTTTCTTTTCTTTTCTTTTTTTGAGTTTATGAGTCTTATTGTTTAATAATTTGATGATACTCGATACTATTTCTTCTTCTTGTTCTTATAGTAGTGTAGTCAATATATACATATATTTTTGATGTGGTTTATGGACAATATGAGACAAGGGAGTGAATGTCCATTGTTTTCTTTTGGATGATATTAATGGTGATCTGTGTTCTGTTTCATTTCATTTATGCCATGGTTATAAACATAGGATATCAGGATATGATCGTATCGGATGGACAGATTTCATATTGGATAGAACAAATATTGGATGATATATCGAAGTACATCAGCTAAAATCAGGCTTTTGTGATATAGACCCTCCAAAATGATATATAAGGTGATATATCATCCATCACCCATCATAAGACATTGTATTTCTTCTTTAATTCTGTACAATAGGAAACAAAGGTATGAATGTTTGCTTTGATGATTCTTGTAAAAGGGTATTTTATCTACTTAATTCAGTTCATTTGTTTCAATGTCTGTGATGTCTCCTTGGCCCAACAAAGATTAGATTCTTCCAGTTGTGAAAGCACTGTTTTGGGGTGAATGAGTAGGTGTGACCACACACAGCACAACACAAGCTCTCCAATCCTCCCATCACGTGGGATGATATTAGTGCGGCCCCCCACTATGGACACTTCTGTTGCAGGCACTTCTTGCCCACAACACAATCATTTACTCCCTCCCTCCCTCTCTCTCTCTCTCTCTCTCTCTACACCTCCTTTACTTTGTAAAGATTGTGAGTTCAAAGCATTTCTTCAGCTGTGTGCAAGAAATTTTTTGGGTTTAATGCAAAAAAGAAACATATTGCATAACAACAGATCATGTTGGGTTTTTGCAGGAAGGAATCAATGAATTATATTTTGTAACAGCTCGATATCAATCCATATAAATACAGCAGATGGAGGAGATAAACCGTTCGATCCTTAATAATCGTTGTGTAATTTAGCGTAACCAAGAGCTTAATTCTTCCAAATTGGATACTTCTTCTCACACTAGGGCGGGGGTGCTTCTTTTACCTGCTACAGGGATTCATATATACTTCTACGTGCAACTCTCTAAAAAAATCCCACACACACCTACAGATGAGATTACTATATATATGAGATGAGATTACTATATATATGAGTCGGCAGCTCGGATATGTGAGTCGGCAACAAAAAAAATAATGATCACGTTAATTTTTAAAAAAAAAATTAGAGTCATGATCTATACAACTTTAGCTTTCTTAGAATCAAGTTTTATGAATTTTGAAGTTTATTTATTCTATCAATAAGTGGATACAAAATGTTGTATTCATCGAAAATCGTGGAATACCAAATCAAAAGTAAAACCCAAAAAATTGGTTACGAGTGAACCCTAGGGGTCGAGATCATAATCCAAGATAAATATTCTTAAAAAATTATTAGAAGTACTGGAAATGAACTGCAGCAGGCAACTTTCGTGGCTCATATATATATATATATATATATATATATATATGAGAAAATAGGAAATACACCGGTTGTAAAAGGAGTTCCTTCATTGCCGCTTAGGTAGCCCAATAAAATTATTACACGTGGCGTCATTCAAAATAACAAATAAATGAATTCTCTTAACCGCCTTTTGAGTGGTGCCACATGTAATAATTTTATTAGACCACCTAAGCGGCGATGAAGGAACTCCTTTCACCGCCGGTGAATTTCCCTTTACTCTCTCTCTTTATATATATATATAGAGAGAGAGAGAGAGAGAGAGAGAGAGAGAGAGAGATTTCCTTTGTTGACATCACAAAAACTAAACCTCTCATTCTTTTAGGATTATAATCTTACACATCTTCCACTTCTTGATATGAGATGTTATATCAGAAATCGTCAATTTGTATCTGCTTGATGAAGGCCAAATCAAATCTAAAACTTCAGGAATTGGACAAAAGTAAATTTTTTTGCAGAGACCATTGTCCTAAAAAAAAAAAAAAAAATTCAAGTACACATATTGGATAAGAATAAACCTTTTTATTGTGTTTCTAATTATTTATGTGATCACTTTCTTACTCGCAATGTCTGTAGAGTAGTAGAGGAGGCAAAAATATGTACTCATAAGCCTGAAACTATGTAAAAAGGAGCTAATAGTTCCTCTGCTTAAAAGCCTAAACCCATGATGACTTTCTAAAGGAGATAAATAAAGATGGAAGTAGTGCTCATCCCACATCATTATCCTTATAAAAGAATAGAGAGTAATACTCAACTTCATCTTTATCAAAATAGAAAAACTCAAGTTATATATATATATTATATATATATATATATGTGTGTGTGAGTGAGAATAATGAAAATGATCTGATAGTTCAAGCAAGTTTCTTGCGCTAGCTGTCCATTTTTATTATCACCCATATATTTTCCAAGTTTTTTTTTTTTTTTGAAAAAATGAGCTGACAACTCAAGTGATTTTAACCCCTTCCATTTTTTTTTTTTAAATTGTAATCTCCACCTCCCAGAATTCACTCATACCTAATTTTGGAGGATTTAAGTTTAATTTGGCCTTCTATTAAGTAGATAGTAAAATTTAACAATTTTTTATGAATAATCCACATGATGGATGAGCTAATAACCTCTAAAAGTGCGAAATTTCGCTATAAAGAAGTTAAAGAGCTGGAGATCTTGATCTAATAAATTTAAAAAATACTCTGATTTTTTTTTAAACTGTGAACTCATGTAAGCTTCTTATGCTGGTAGTTCATTTACAGAAATTATATGTAAATTATATGTGTGTCTATGTGTATGAACTTTTTATTGTTAATGGAATGATTCTAATCCAACCTTATATGAGTTAGACCACAAACTTTCCACTAAATCTAAAAATTTGGATTTAATATATTTTTCATCACCTATAATCTTGAGCTTTATGTTGGTATACGCTCGAATTTGGGGAATTCCCTTTCATTGTTATTAATGGAGATTACAACAAAATAAAATAATAATTACAAAATTTTGATTCGGATTACAGAGGTAGGGAAAAGAGATAACTTTGCTTCTATTTTGTTTTCATGGGATCTTTGGCAACGGTTTAAGGATGTTGGTGTCTTCCATTAATGATCTAGATATCCACGGATTTTGTAGTACCAAGCTCAGGTTGGATGAAGAAGAACTCTGAAGCGCTTCTCTGGATTTCTCTGTCTCTGGATTTTTCTTCATCTCTGCATCTGGGTATCTATTTCTCTGTTTAGAGAGGGCTTTTTATAGCCTGTTGGAACATAGACGTTCTCTCAAATCTCTCCGTGATAGAGATTGAATCGTGGGAGGTTGCAACAAATCCTCTAGATTGTTACAACAGACTTAGCATGCGGAGCGCACAAAACGCACGAAGCGCTTACAGCGCGCCTTCACCAAGGGGTGCATGCATGGCGGGGCGCGCATGCCTGGGCAAGCGCATGTTGCATGCGATGCATGCACAAACACGCGCACGTCTGGGCGCGCGCACGGTGCGTGCAAACGTGCATGCCTGAGCATGCGTGTGCACTAGGGCCCACATCTGGGCGTGAGTGCACCAGGGCGAGCACGCACGTGAGCATGTGCAACCCCGGGCGCGTGCTGCCTCGGGCGCACACAGCCCATGGAGCACACGTGCCTGGGCGTGCTCCCCTGGGTGGCTGCACGTACCTAGACGTGCACTGCCATGGGCGCGTTGGCGCATGCGCTCCTGGGCAGATGAGCTCGTCTGGGAGGCATGCGCTCCTCGGTGCGCACTCTATATCAATGACGCACGTGCTTCTCGGTGCATGCTCCTAGATATACTTTTAGGTTGCTCGCCTAGGTGATTCACTTTTGCTGGGGACTTGCGTTCCTTGGCTTGGGATGCGCTCATTTGGAGGGTGCAAACTCCTTGGTGCACATTCCGCAGTGTCCAGGAGCATGTTTTTCGGCGCACCCTCCTTAGGTGCACTCCTTGGTGTGCTCTCGCGGACGCGAGCATCTGACTCTCTTATTTCAGCGGATTATTCTTTTTTTTTTTTCTTTTTTTTTTGTACCTACAGTTGTTCAAAAAGAAAGAAAAGCGAATAATGGTGGACCACTGGTAAATTTGTGATTAAAAAAGTACAGAAATTAGCTTTTTATTTTTAATAAAAAATCTACAGTCCAATTTTATATATATTTTGAATAATGATAATTGTGTCCAAATGATGTGACTTTATTTGACAAATAAAGTAATTAACCTACAACGTCAAGGGAGGTAAGATGTCGATGACAAAGGTGGGCTTGGTGGAGACGCTCGTTGGACGGGCGATAGAGCTGGAACGCGTAGCCGGAGATTGTAGTAATGATTACCTGGAACAACAGAAATAGAGTCAGAGGTACTGCAATCCGTCATCAATGACCAGAATGGATGAACAACCGTCGACTGTGCACGACAGGTTTTGAGGGACTCTGATCATTGTTGATGATGAGTGCGAGTCAGGAGTTAGCGAAGAATTTGAATTTTCAATTTGGTACAGTACGTAACTGCAGATCCGAGCTACTATGACCCAGCTGTAGGTATTTTGATATCGTGTACCTCATTTTATTTACTTTCTCCCTTTAGAGCTTGTTGTGGGTCTCCTCATAGATCTTGTTCCTGTATTTGCTTAGCGAAAACTTCCTACGCTAGCTTTTATGGTTTGTTTGTTATTTTACCTATGTATGGTCCTCTCCTCAGCGAGGAACTCTAATAGGTATGTTATGTATGTGCTATCAAATCTTTTTTCAAGTGCTTGTGTGAGATTAGACATGTGGTTCATTTGGACGTAAGTAGGCTTAAACTCTCTCTCTCTCTCTCTTATATATATATATATATATATATATATATATATATATAGAGGAAACGGGAAATACACCGGCGATTAAGGGAGTTCCTTCACCGTCGCTTAGGTGGTCCAATAAAATTATTACACGTGGCGCCACTTAAAGTAATAAATAAAAGAACTCTCTTAAAGATCGTTTGAGTGGCGCCATATGTAATAATTTTATCGGGCCATCTAAGCGGCGGTGAAAGAACTCCCTTCACCGTCGGTGTATTTCCCGTTTACTCATATATATATATATATATATATATATATATATATATATATATATATATATATATATATATATATATATATATGAGAGAGAGAGAAAATGAGAAATTTACCGATGGTGAAGAAAGTTTTTTCACCATCACTTAGATGAACCACTACAATTAGTACATATAGCGTCATTTAAAATAACAAATAAATAATTCTCTTAACCGACTTTTCAGTAGCACCACGTGTAATAATTGTATTAGGCCATCTAAATGGCGTTGAGTGAATTTCTCGTTTACTCATATATACATGTTTGTGTGTTTTCTTTTCCTTATGTGTGCCACAAACCCAAAACCCTATCTTCATATATTTTATTTTGATTTTTTAGTCCAAAGAAAACAAGAGAAAATAGTAAACGAAAAGAGAAGTAAAATTAAAAACCGAAAACAACGGTTTGTTGAGCCATCATCCTCACCAAGACATCAATATCAATTTAGACAGCCCTCTAATTAATGGAACATGGAGAACATTATTTCACCATTTATACTTAAAAAAAAAATAACAATGAGTTTTGGATGCGAGACATCCTCACACTCCTCTTGTTTCCATTTCTCTATTTTTAGCATTCACTAAACTGGATATGCATGTTCAGTTCTTTTAAAGTAACTACTTAATTTCTCAAGAACATGATTCCCTTCATTGAGCTTGTACAGTAATCGGGAAAGTCCTTTTTTAACATCAATAGTCTCTTAAAGCACCTGTCTAATCCTTCACATGTTCATGATCCTCCCCCATTGATCAATTATCAGATGAAATTTTTCTCAAATTATTCTTATTATTATATGTGGAAAAAAAAGTCAATAACCATAGCATGATGATCAAAATTTCAAATGTTAAGATATCTAATAAATATAAACCTTATATGCAAGTATTTTTATTATTACCTATGCTATTATCGTTTTTTAATACTGATTCTAAAAGTTTAAATCTTGGTCTTCGCCATCTCTCACACACACAATTTCTATATCCTCATTACGGATTTTCTTAGAGTGCATAAAAAAGCTTTCATAGTAGGTTTCGCTTCTAGTAAAGATGAGAATAGATAGGTATAAGGATTACTCGTATGATCGTTTTATTTAAAATTTTAAATTAAGAAAATTAAATTATCACAGAAAACAAGGAGAGGGTGCTCTGAGATGGAGACTGGGAACTTTACTGCACCTGCCTCCAACAAAAGCTTACCCAACAATTCTTTTCTCTATCAATCTATCTTTTCAATTTCATTACCACATCTATAGTTGATCATTCCTCATCACCTCACTTGTTTTATTTAAATACTAATTTTTCTCACTTTTATATAAAAAAAAATGGGGCCACAGACAAGCATTCCTCTCGGCCTTGGGATGTGGGCGGATGATCAGGAATAATTCCTACAGTTTATTTAATGTTAATGCCAGTGTGTACCTTCATTGCTTTGTATTATTATTATAGATATTTTGCTTGCAACTGTCACAGAGTTGGTTTGTCCAGTGGGCATTGAAAAATAGACTTCAGACTTGGGAAGGGAATGATGATGATGATATTTTGTTGCATTTGTCCATCAGCTTTTTATGCAGCAAACTTGTCCTTTTATTCTCACTATGGTTGGCCAAATATAAACCGGTAATGGTGTTGAAGACAAGATAATGGTCAACATTTCAAGCATTCGAACTCACGAGCAGAGTTATTCAGAAAGAAATAGAGTTGTCTGGACAGTTCATGCTATTGGGGATGTAGAGACAGACCTCCAATCCAGAAAATATATCAACTTTTTATTATATAATTTATATATGAGGAAACGGAAAATACACCGGCGGTGAAGGGAGTTCCTTCACCGTCGTTTATGTGGCCCAATAAAATTATTACGCGTAGCGCCATTTAAAGTAACAAATAAAAAAACTATCTTAAATATCCCTTCAGTGGCGCCACGTGTAATAATTTTATTGGGCCACATAAGCGGAGGTGAAGGAACTCCCTTCACCGCCGGTGTATTTCCCGTTTACTCTTTATATATATATTTATAACTTTCAATACTAATGTAAGTATTTATGTTCTACTACTCATATTCCTATTCTATTAATTTCAGTGCAATTTCTGACATTACAATATAAATATATATTTTCTTCGTAATTCTTAATGCAATCCTAGAATAGTAAGGTAAGCATATATTTTTTTGAATTGGGTATATGCCATGAGAACAAGTTAGTTTGTGTAAGAAGTATGGAAAGTTGGCTGGTCGGATTAGTGACAATAAGTTAAATTATTTACAAATAGGTCCAAGTAGGTGGGTGGTGGAGATATTGAGATCGCTTAGTCATAGGATCGTAAAATCTTGTAAGAGAATGATATTGCTCTAATACCATATAGAAAATAGTATATGGTAAGTATTTTTCATTGATATAATTGTCTTATATACTGTAAGAGAGTTAATCATATCAAAATTAAATTGTCAATTAAGTGGACTAACGTACAAAATTAAAGAGACTATTATAACTACCAATTGAATGGTCGTCAATTAAGTGGACTAACGTACAAAATTAAAGAGACTATTATAACTACCAATTGAATGGTCAATTATAAGGTAATAAATTAATGTTTAAAGTTCAAGTTACATGGATTTTATTTAGAAAATTATTTTGAATTTGAAAGCAATGGAGAATAATTTATTTTTTTTCCTACAGGAGCAAGGAAAAACGAGAAAATCTTTATTCTCTCTCTCTTCTGCTCGTCCAAACTCTCTTGTTTTTTTTTTTTTTTTCCCCTTTCATTCTTTATAATAGTTTATAGAATCATCAAACAACCTACTCAATGTACGTATTGCTCGACTTGGATAATCTCGCTTGTTACTTAAAAGAGATGCAAGTTCTTGTTGGAGAAGTGCTTTCAGACAAGTTGTTTCGAAACTTTAAAAGCAACTAATTTTTATAGTCAAAAGTTTTCTTATAGTTAGTTGTAGATGTTACTTGTAAAGACAAATAATGAAAGTAAATTCAGGTTATTCTGGTATTAGCTCTTTTAGCTCGTGAGGGCTTATCTTTATATATGTAGCTTTTATTAAAGATTTTATTTAATAGAACGAGGGAGAATTGCCCACCGGTTACACTAGAAAAGGAATTTCACGTTCGAACTGTTTTCAGTAACAATAACTTTAGTGCTAAGGTGTGTGATAATTAGACCGGACTATATATATATATGAATTACTGTAGATAAACCGCCAGCTCAAGAAAAGTTACATAAGTTAGCAGCAAAATTATAATGATCCAATAATTTTTCTTTATTTTTTTTTTACAATTACAATTGTTACCTCCTTAACTTCTTTCGAATTAAATTTTATAAATTTTGGAGTTCATTTACCCTTTCATTAAATGCATATAAAATATCAGCTCACGCAAGTTATCTAAACTGCAGCTCATTTCCACTATCTTCAATAAATTTTTTTAAAAAAATTCTTTTGAATTATGATCTCGACCATTTAGGGTTCAATCATACCCAATTTCTTGAGTTTTAGTTTTGATTTAATCATCCATCAAGTTTATACAAATTTTAAAAGTTTCCAATGAGTAAAAGTTTTGTATCCACTTGATGAAAGTACAAATGAACTCTAAATTTCATGAAATTTGATTTATTAAAATTAAAGACACAGATATCCTTATTCTAGAAAAAAATTGAAGAAAAATAATTGGATTCCTATAACTTTGCCGCTAGCTCACGTAATTTTTCCTAGGCTGGTGGCTCATCTATAGTATTCTTATATATATATATATATATATATATATATATATATATATATATATATATATATATATATATATATATATATGATTATTGTAGATGAGCCGCTAGCTCAGGAAAAGTTGTGTGCGTTAACGGTAAAACTATAATGATCTCATGATTTTTCTATAATTTTTTTTTTTACAATTACTATCTCTACTTTCTTAACTTCTTTCGGATTAAATTTCATAAATTTTGGAGTTCATTTATCCTTTTATCAAATGTACACAAAATATTTTATTCATTGAAAATCATTAATTTTATCTTAACTTGATGAAGTACCAAATCAAAACTAAAATCCAAGAAATTGGATATGAATAAACCCTAGGGAGTCGAGATTATAATCCAAAATAATTTTTTTAAAAAAGATTATTAGAGATAGTAGAAATAAACTGCAGCTCAGATAACTTGCGTGATATATATATATACATCTTAAATACAATATTAAATACCATTATCGGTGTATATATATCTTTGGACCCAACTCTCTCTCTCTCATTGCTATATATGCATGTCCTCGCAGGTTCTTAGTTTTCAGATTTAATACCTCTTAATAATTAAAACCTGATCTGTGCAGCTTTTTAATTTTTGGATTTTTCTCCTTTGGTTTCTATTTGTTGGACCCTTTTTTAGTCGGAATATATATATTACTTCTGGTTTTTTTACTCTTCAACAAGGAGCTCTATTATGTAAGCTGTGCTAATACCTAGTTAATAGAAAGTAGAGTACTTGTTGTTTATTCTAAGAAAACAATTAAATTAATATTTTGAATAAAGTTGTCGGTCTTTTCGAGTTAACTCACATTTTATTTAGTTGGAGTTTATTTTCTAGGCCTAGAGATATATGTTTTAGGTGAAGATTTTTGGATCATATCTATAGTTTATATTTTTAGATTTTTGAATTAAGCTGCAAAAGAAGTAATATTTTAGGATTTTTTTTTTCTTTACAAACTAAGTTTGTAGCTATGCTGGTATCTATAATATAAACAAACAGAGTAAAATCAATCAATGTGTCAATGACTAATTATGTCAAGAGGTCACAAGTTCAAAACTTATTTTTATTAACTTTTTAATTAAATTAAAATTCTTTCCACATAATAAGGATAGCATGTTCCCCTTTTTGTGAAAATCAAAAGCTTAGACAAGTGAACATGATTTTATAAAAGTTCATGACCTTTTTCGATTTCTACTAAGATCATTAGAGCGCACATAATACTTTTATCACTTAATAAAAGTGCATAATCTTTTATACAATAATTATTCATTTAATGTTGAAATAAGAGACTTTTCCTCTCTAAAATTGTAATTTCACACCTCTTTTCAAAGTTCTAACCATTTCCCAACCAATTTTACATCCGAATCTATATGCTCTATAGATTTTGCACATGCATAAGATGCTAAAAATTGTGCATGCAAGAGATGAAGCTGAAGGGAAAAAAAAAAAGGGTATTTACAGATTTGTCCCTTAAATATTTACAAATTATAATTTAATCTCCAAATCTTCATATTTAGAATTTAGTCCCCAAAATCCTCTAAGTTACTACAATTTAGTCCCCTCCTTAACTTCCGTTAGCTCAGTTTATTTTTGACATGATTTTTTCATTTTACCTCTTCTTAATTCCTTCTTCCTCCTCTCTTCTCCTTTTCTTCATTCTTTCTCTTCTCTTCTCCTTATCTCTTCTTCTTCTCTTCTCCTTTTCTTCATTGAATATATTGGCTTCCCCCCTTCTTCTTCTCTTCTATCTCTCTATTCTTCTTTCTTTTTCTTCATAGGGGTATTTAAGTCATTTCATTATTTAAAAAAGTAAAAATTAAATTCTGTCGTTTATTTGGACGGAAAAACTAACAGAGTGACTAAATTGTAGTAACTTAGAGGATTTGGAGACTAAATCCTAAATATGAAGATTTGGGGGACTAAATCATAATTTATAAAGATTTAAGGGACAAGCCTATAAATATCCAAAAAAGAAATGTGGATTAGAAAAAGATCGAAGAGAGATCAGAAACAATAGGAAAAATATTTGACGAAGGAGAGAAATAAAGACAATAGAGAAAGATTTGGCACCATGATAACAATGGAGAAAGAAGGAAGTTGCACTAAACTCATTCCCAAAAATAGGCAAAAATCTCAATCAAACTTGTTGACGAATCAAAAATTTGGACAACAGACATCAAAATGTGTTTCCTTTTCAAGAAAAATTTGCTCTTCGGGTCAACAAAAATGTTGCTTATCTGCGTTGACGCAGTTACTAAAGAGATCTTCCGTAAAATCTAGTGAAACATCATCATCCAGAAAAAAACACGAAAAAATTTCTAAACAATTAAGACCCACATTCTAGGATAGAATGCCACATTGGTTAAATATATAATTTTCCTCAACCCTTGCCAATATTTCTAAGTTTTGTAACAAAGATGTATATCGACATGTGCATCGTACGCTTACAAGATTCAAGAGAATATATATATATATATATATATATAAAAGAAAACAAAAAATTCACCGATAATAAAGGAAGTTTCTTCACTAGTACTGAGGTGGCCCAATAAAATAATAATACGTGGCGCCACTCAAAATAACAAATAAAAAGAAGTCTCCTAACTGCCTTTTAAGTGGGCGTCACGTGTAATTGTTTTATTGGGGTACCTGAGTACTAGTGAATGAACTCTCTTCACCGTCGGTGAATTTTCCACTTTCTCTCTCGATATATGTGTGTGTGTTTTATAAAAAAAAACGCATTATTAAACCTTTTATATTGCGTTATGATACCTAACGGAACCCAACATTATCTAATTGCCAAAAATAACTCAGTGTTTTATAACGATGCAATTTTTATGTTATTTTATGCTATATTATATATATTATGTTACGTCATTTACTATTTTTTTTTAGTAATTTTCATATTATTATTAATTATGTGTTTTAATTACTAGCAAATTTTGCAATTTTCTTACATAATTACTTATTATTTGCTTGTTTGATTGTTTATGAAATTATTAGTTTGTTAATTTGAGATTACTTCCTTATTTTCTTATTGTAATTCTTTTTTTATTATTGAAATTTCTTACTTATTCATTTTATTAAATTTTCACTTACACTGAAATTATAAACAATTACAAATAAAATGAATTAAACATTACAAGATATAAATTATAACATTAATAATAACTGAAATTGAAATCATTTTTATTTTATTTAGGTGATGACTTGAAATTAAAAATGAACTAACAGCTCACGCAAGAGTTATCTAAGCTAAATTTCATTTAAACTATCTCCAATAACCTTTTTTTTTTTAAATTTGGATTATGATCTTAACTTCTTAGGATTCACTCACACCCAATTTCTTGGATTTTAGTCTAGATTTGTTCCGCATTTTGAATGCACTTGATAAAAGGATAAATGAACTTCAAAAATTATAAAATTTAATCCGAAAGAAGTTAAGGAGTTAGAGATAATAATTGTAAAAAAAATTTGAAGAAAAATCATTGAGTCATTATAGTTTTGCCACTAGCTCACGTAACTTTTACTGAGCTGGCTGACTCAACTATAACACCAGTTAAAACTCTGTCAAACCAACAACATTTTTTCATGATCCCCAGCCAAACAGAAAACAGACAGGCTCCAATAATTGTACTGCGGTGGTCCCTCTTCCCTTCCATTTGCTTGCTTACCTTCTATCCCCACCCATCTCTCTCTCTCTCTCTACACAAGTAAAAAATCTTCTCCATATCTCACCAACCATCAATTCTTTACACACCCTTAAGAAACACTAATCACATACATTGATAGCTTCACTAATCACCTCTGGATTCGATGTGCAAGATGTCTTGAAATAAATTTAAACATGGAGGAAGAAAATCACATAGGAGGGAGATTATGCCTAGTTAGCAAACCGTCAATTCAAACAAGAACCCTGACAGCAACTTTATGTTGGAACATTTGGTTGGAGAGGAATAATAGAATTTTTAATTCTACTACTCGCTCGATATATACTTGCACTCGTTTGATCATGCATGACTTTTTTCTTTGGACAGATATACCATCCGATGAGTGCATACATATTTCAAGAGGCTCTTCCGAAAATGACCTGAATTCTCCTGACCACACTTGATCCAGCAAGACATGGAGAAAGAATCTTTATAAGAAGCACGGCTGACTGAACCTATTGCCGCTTCTATATATCATTTATTTCTTTTCGTTTATTTCTTTTTTTGGACTTTGGACAACTAATGTATTATGAGAATCGCTTATATGAGTGATCGTACTCTATTACTCTTTGTATGATTCTGTTACCTACTTGCTAATGGAACACGGAGGGCTTACACCCGCCAGTTTATTTCAAAAAAAATCACATACATTGATCTCAACCAAGACCAACACAATTGGTGGACCTGTTGACAATATTTAAAGAAGACCTAAGCTTGTACAGTCGCTTTCGATCCCCATTTAGGCTCATTTCCATCCATCAGCACCAATAATATATATATATATATATATATAGAGAGAGAGAGAGAGAGAGAGACGAGGAGAATTTGATGAATTCTTGATGGAGGCAGTATGACTAATCCATTCAAAGTTAAGTCTTCGGCCTCCCTATAGGTGGACCAGACCGCTTGTTAGCAACGCCACAATTTCCTCGCCATCCCTGGCCATCTACCCACTAGCAATGGATTAGATTCATGAGAAATATTAGATTATCGTGGTTATTATATTTAAAAGCAAATCCACCAGCAGAAGCAGCACGCCGAGGGCTGAGTTTGTCAAACTGTAGGAACAAATCGCCGCACTGCAGGATTTGGATGGGTTGCTTTCAGGTCGATCACTCATTCAAACTTGAGGGGCCGTGAGAAATTATCTGACAGTATGTTTGCTGGGACAGACATTAAGGTAAAATTAATAGCAGTATTCAGGATTAAGGAAGTTACGCAAATGAACATAATTGAGATCCCATACAGTAAACCAATACAGAAAGCTCATGATTACCGTTGAATATTCAGAGGGAACTTTTGAACATTTAAGAGATTTGAACATTTCTTGCTTTAGGAAATTTGATTTATGCCTTGAGCTTATCCAGTTGTTGATTATATAATGATAGCAGTCGACATGAAAATAAAAGTGCATAATTAGATATCATACGGACTGACAGCTTTAAACAAAAAATAATTCAAGTGAATGAAAATTTCTCATTGAAGCTCTTTTTTTTTTTTTTGTCTCTGCATCTGACATAGGCAGCAGCAGCAACAACAACAACTAAGCCTCTTACCCTAAGTACTTGGAGTTGGCTACATGAACCAAAAGATAATCACGTTGGATCAATCACACTGATAATCCTTCTCCATTCATTCATATTGAGTAATATGTCCTTATTTAAACCTCTAAATCCATATTTTTTCTTTGTATCACCTCTATTCATATTTTCTTCGGTTTTCCCATTGCTCGTTTAACTTGTCCTATATTGATAAGCACTCATCATCGAACTTCGAACTGATGCATTTATAGGCCTACGTGCACGTAGCCAGAAAATCATAAGCAAATTTATCACATTTTCTCTTTTGATGGAGATCACACCTAGTTTAGCACGAATGTCTTCATCTCTTATTTTATATCTCCTAGTGTTATCGCACATCCAATGAAGAATGTGCACTCTGACGTATGCACATTGCACATATCCAAATCAATGGCTTCAGTGGGTCAATTTATTTATTATGAAAATATGCGAAGCTAGAATTTGATAGTGTCGATAGAGTAGATTGTTGTAGACATTAACATAGAATTACTCCCAACTTTACAAATGTAACGTTGGCCAAATGCCCAAGGAATAAGCATGGGAACAATAATTCCGACTCACTATTCTATTATTCAATACCAAAAAATGAAAGTAATATAGTCCAAAATGCCAAGCAAGAAGCAAAGGATCAGATTCCTTGTTGATAACCAGAAGTGAAGAAACTTTCAAAGTTCTAAAAGGCATCGTAATGATAAACAGACGAAATTGACAAAAGATATAGATGAAATTGACAAAAGAAACCACCAAGCGACCAAGGATAACCTTTTCGTCAAGGCAACTAAAACCAAGACATTTTAAGAGATAAACGATACTAAGAGACCATTGAAAGAAAAACAATCTACGAGAAAATTCAGATCCATCCAGATTCAGGGTTTTTTAGACTAGAAACCAAAGTCGACATATAGAATAAGTTAAGAGATAGATAAGGAAATCAATAGACACATTCTTCTCTTCTCCTAAATATTTGAAATTTCAGAGGACAGATATTAAATAATACATTAAGCCATCCAAAATTCCAAACTCCTTTAGTTGGTAAACTTACTCCACAAAGGATATCTAGTTGCACGTTACTCCTACTTACGATATTCATTTTCAGTGCATTTTTTTCTACAACCTGGAACTCGTAATAACCGTCTCAATACCAACACATACACCAGGTTTCTTTGAGTCAATGTCATCATTGCAATACCATACGCCTTGTCAACTGGGATTTTTTTTTTCTTGCTCATGACATCACATCCATATAGTTTACCTAGTCAAATACCCTGCAATTTACTAATTCTGCACAACAAAGCCTCAAATCATTTTCATATTGATTTTCAGAAAAGTTGTCTTTCTAATGTGAGTTTCTCTATTGAGACATCTTCTATTTAAGCCAAAAACAAGACTATTAAACATTGTAGTGTATACTGGTAGGCACTGTTTGTTAACAACATTTCAATGCAATCATAAAACTGAAATGTACAAATGCCGAGGGTATAAATTTCTGCTACACGTTGAATCATGACGCTCAAAATCTAGTCTTAGTGATGGAAATGTGTTCCCTACCAGTCAAAAAATAATAATAACAATAGGAGATAAGCAATACGATATTAATGGGTGTCAAGCATTGTAGGAGGGAAACCTCTCTCATTTCGTGTGTGTGTGTGTTGTTGTTGGGGGGAATGGGGGAATCACCTATTCTTATATCGACCAGTTTCACTCACATTCTTGAACCTCCCAACGCAGCCGGTGTATTACCCAATATATCAATTTTCAGGGACAGACAGTAATACGTTAAAAAAGAATCATACCATTTGTTCACATATCAGCCAAGCTTAAAAAATCGTGCAACATATAGGCATGATACATCATCCTGACATATCTACAGATATAGTTTATTTTCTTATAAATGGACTTTTAGATTAGAAATGTGTTTGCACACCATTTCATATCTGCATGTATAAATGTATAAGGAAAAATCCACGTTCTTTCACCCATTGTTGAAAATAACGCGTTATGAAACCCGTTATTTGCGTTACGTAACCTAACGGAATCCCAACGCTACGTAACAACTGGAAATAACTCAGTGCACCGTAACAGTACGTTTTTTTACGTTATTTTACGTTATATTACATAATGTTACATTAAATTACGTTATGCTACGTTATTTACAATTATTTTTTTTAGTAATTCATATATTGTTATTGATTATTATTTTGATTATTAGCGAATTGCTGTAATTTTCTTAATTAATTATTGGCTTGTTTGATTGCTTTTGGAATTTCTAACTTGATAATTTAAGTTTGTTTCTTTATTCACTAGTTGTATTTCTCGTCCGGTTGCTAAAATATTTTACTTATTGATTTTATTGAATTTTTAATTGAACTGAAATCAACAATCATAAATATGATAAATTGAACATTACAAAATGTAAATTACAACAATGATAATAATTGGAATCGAAATAAAAAATTGGAATTTTGCTTTTTTTTATTTAAATGATGATTGGAATTAGGGTTGCAGACTTAATATAATTTATGAAGATATATGAAAATTATTGTAAAACTTAATATAACATTTGAATAGATTATGTATTACAAAATAATTTTATATTTTTTTAGATATTTTAAATTTATTTTTTAATTTATTAAAATTATTTTATATGGTTTTATATTTATTTTTATTAAATAAATAGAAAATTGCATAACCTACGTTATGCGTTACGCTATTTGCGACATAACCTAACAAAGGCAAAACGTTACGTTACCGTTATCGCTATTTTAAACATTGCTTTCACCTCCACATAAACCAACTAGATTCTTAAGTTATTGTAAAAATAAAAAAATAAAAAAAATCTTCCTCTCACACTTTGAGAGCAAGAAAATGTGGACCTACACTACAGAGCCTCTACAACTATTATATAAGACTTAAACCTTCTTCATTTCTTCATTCCTTTTTTACCTTTGTTGTTTGCTCCTTGTTGCTATTATCATAACTATTATTTTCGTTATTCCTACTATTATTATTACAACCAATTTTCTTCAGCTACTATTGTTCTCATGCCTCAACCACAATTATTTCTAATAATTTATGTTTTCAATTAATCTTTGTATTTGGTTTCGTGGTTTACTTACTATGCTATGTTGTATTATGTGTTATCGAATGCCTTCACATACATGCTATGCTATCTCGTTGGATAGATGACATTAAGAAATTTAATCACCTCTATGTTACCAACATTACATATTTGACATTTACATAGTGTTTGATATGAAAGCGTGGTATGAGTCTGTGTCCTTGATATATCATCCAATATACATTATTCAATCTGAAAAACCCACATCTGATATTATCCCGATATTCGACACTCAAAACCTTTTCATTCATACCAATCATTATATGGAATGGTTTTCATTTGCCCATCCATCGATGGGTAAGAAATGCTATGTTGTTGTTAAACCGATAATTTTATGTCGACTTTATCGGATGTCAAAGGTACAATATACCTCATGAATTTTGTATGCATGGACCCCAGGCATGGAGATCACAACAGTGGGTTGATCAATGTAAAACAAGGGCCGCAGGGCAAGAGAAATGGGAGTTTTAGTTAATGAGATCTTGCATGTTTTATGTTACATCGACCTCATTGGATGTCAACTGTACAATATATCTTATGAATTTCGATATGAGTGAACCATAGGCATGGATATCAAAACAGTGGGGTTTGATCAATGTAAAGTGGGGGTGGGGGAGATGGGAGTTTTTTCTTATTAGAAGAAAATTTTCTCCATTGCAATGCTTGTATTCATTAACTTCATAATAATAATAACAAAATAATAGTAAAAATATGATCATGTCCTATGAAAATTTTGGAAAATCATTTTGTATGTTACATTATGGTACTAATTGAGATAACTTTAGTTAATAAAACCTTTCATGTTATATGTCCCTGAACAACTTAGTAAGCTTATGATGAAAACAAAATCATGTATTTTGTGTCTCATATTTGATAAGAACTAGATTAAATTTTGTTATTTGTTTCTTATAACAAATGAGAGATTGATAGATAAAGATCACTACTTAGAAGATCAGATGACCTAGTTGCTAGTATGATTTTGACAATAAGTGTACGATTTTGATGATAAAGTGTTTTAAATATCAACTGACATATCACATATATCGGCTACCATGTCAAATATATCAGCCAATATATCGTTTTTTAACCTTGGCCTCCCTATATTCAATATTTTTTTATCGAATACCACTTTTTGCTAATATTTGACAACATATCTGATCATGAGTTAACGCCTGATATATCGACGAATAAGTTTGAACAAGAATAATGGTCTGGATTTTCCATTATCGAATCTTCTTACGTAGGGCATGTATGTTTCCTTGTAAGTGCAAATACAATTTGCATTTACATTTTAAAAATAGGGAAATTTGAATTTGGGAGAGAATCCCAAGAAAATTAGTGGTTATAAATTTTGAACCAATTTTGAAATTCTGCATGGGGATTGGCATTTTCCACCAATATTAAATTTTTCCTCTCTTTCAAATGCAAATGCAATTGTATTTACTTTCACAAGTAGACAAACAAGCCCATAGAACATCACGTTTGAAGCAACCAAGAAGCCCAGGTTATCAAATCCACTAATATATAAATAAAAGAGAAGGTTAAAGCCTGTTGGCTTATTAAATATATTTTATGTTGGTTTACAAGATCTATGAATGCAGATTTTATTTAGAACATGTATATCTGCCAGCCATATGTCATCAGATATTTAATTAATCCCAGTATATCACCTGATAAATTGTTTTTGATATTAAAATTTTTTGATATTAGATTTTTTACGACTGATATATCATGTATCCCCATTATCTGAAATTTGGACCACTTCTCAATAAAGAAGAGTTGAATTCTATCACTACAATGTTGGTTGGGATTTGGAATCAGAAAAGAGTAAAGTAATATGAACAAAGTAGGGAAACATTAAAAATGTTTTGTCGAAGTTGAAGAATATTTTTGAAGAAAAGACTATATCGCCTCACAAAATTATCAATGCGTAGAAGCTAGCAATGAATCTGGATGGAAGGCTTAGGGTGCAAAAACTTTCAAGTTTGAGTTAAAGCAAAACATATTCACTATGTTCATGTCTCGAATACTTCTACAAACTCAGTCATCGCATAAGGTTACAGATATACAAGCTTACAAACATCAGGTAGAAGATACAGCGGGATTTGGAAGGATGATAATGTATGGATTACTTACAGGATTTGGTGATAAGAAAATGTATGAATTGCCCACATGACAAGCTGATGCAATGGCTAGTCTTGAATAAATTTACGAGGACTGGAAAAACCGTCAGCACAAAAAAAGATTTGCAGTATGGTGATGCAGGAATTTCGCTAGTGTACTTCAAACAACATTTTCTGCAAATTCCTTACTTTATCTTGCTGACCAATCATATAATGAAGATTGTTTCCAGTGGTTTTTGTTACAAAAGTGTGAAACTAAAAGAAGTAGAAAAAACCTGATGACCATTTATTTCAGGCCTTGATTACAAAGGGAGAGGACTTTTCTCCAATAAACAAAACAAAATTGCAAGCTCTCCTATTGATCTGGGACAATGTAATGGTGGGTATCTACTCAGAGCGAGTATGCTAACGTATCGATGATCCGGCAATAGTGGAGAGCTGAGGAGGAAGGAGGAATCGTTTTGTTGGCCTTCTTTTCTTGACCCTTTCCTTGTTTTTAAATAGCAACTACAATATCGCAAATATCGGTTGATATTGCAGTTTAGACATCTATTCACTATGATTTGAATATCACAATACATTTATTGTTTTCAATTAAAAAAAATCGTAGATATATCAAGTCCAACCCTCTATTACAACCGCATTATCAAGATCCAAATATCAGCCAATATCCACTGATATCGGAGCCCATGCAACTGGTAAAAAGTTACGATTTTATTGCCCATTTAATCTAATTTATCTTTTCTTAGTTACTTGAGTAAATTAGATATCTCTATCAAAACTTCGAGTTGGGTGATATCTTTTTATAATACTTTTTTAAGATTGATTTAGGGAATTATTGGCCAATTATTTACTATTAAATTATTGTAAAATTACCATTTAACTACTTAAATTATAGTAAAATAAAAATTATTATATCAAATTTATAGTAAAATTATAGCCATAAAACTTATTGGTTAGAGTATTAGTGATTAGATCATCGACTTAATGTAAGTTGTCGAAATAAGTATACTTTAAATATATGTGCGTGCGTATGATATTTTATATTATAATGTATCAATAAGATAGACCCATATTGTAAGTTGTTTCACACCTTAAATAAATGCGGACACTCAAAAATTTGTTGGACAAGCGGATTCACATCTCTTACAACCTACAAAGTTCCCGATCGTCGAGCCTTATCAACTCGACTCTTTTCCCTGCCCCCGGGCCTCTCACTTTGCTTCGTTCTTTCTCTATACCGTCGCTTGAATGAAGACACTTGATCGGCCCGATTTTTCCAAATGTCTGATATTTTATATAGCTTTACATAGTGTACATACGTATTGTTTTATTTATATTTGTTCTAGTATAGGAGGACGTGTAGCTTTATAGTCTTCTATTAACATTCGATATTTGCTAAACATTCCTGATATCTCCCCGATAATGGTACCTGCTATCAAATTTTTTCCACTGATATATTTTCTATAGCCAATATTTAAAACCTTGATCTTTTCAAATGATGAAAATGATCTCCTTTCTTTTGTGTCGAGGAGACCTTGATGGCTGCCCTCCCTAATTTGATGATGGTTGGCCCCTTTCATAACTTGTTGCCATAGAGCATGAGCTCTTAATCTTCTCCTTGATGACCTTTATCTTAATAAGGAAAAGTTTTTTTTTCTTTTTTGGCAATGTTCAATACTACACCTCTTACAAAGGAAACAAAATGTTTAATATTACACCTCCGTCGAACATCCCTTCGTCATTTTAAACATCACAACTCTGGTAAATTACATATCATGATCAAGTCTATCATGTTAATATTATACCTCTGGTAGCTAATATTATACTTTGCATTACTGAATAGCTTCGACAAACTTTCTCAACTTGATCACTGTCATACAAAAAGTCACTGAATAGCTGAGTATTCACTCAAAACACCTCATACCTGCATCACTGAACAATTAAGTTGAAATATGTTAGGCATGTTAACAATACCTTTGTCGATACACTTGCCTGTCATATTAAATACCACTGAACGGCTAGGTATTCGATCTCTCTATCATGTCAATATTACATCTCTAAATAGTTTCGGTCACCTGACATGTAAATCATACATCTGTTCTTTTCTTACCCATCACATTAGATACCACTGAACAGTTAAGAATCAATTCTTTCATATCCTTGTCTAACATGTTACATTCCTCTGAAGAGCCCGGGTCAACATTTAATAGGTCATGTTAATAATACACCTATGCGTATTTTCCCTCTCTCTTGATCCGTCATGTTAGACACATCTGAATGGTTAGGGACAGCCAAATTTTCAAGACATCAGGCAATGAGCCATTGAATGACTTTGGAAGCTAAATAAGCAAAATGTTACTCATCTACTAAAAGGTCAGTACTCAGTACATATCTGTTTGCGCTACAAAGAAAAGCAAAATAAAGGAGAAAGGAACTATAAGGAGACTAAGCCTCTCCCAAAGCTTTCATTTGAGCTTCCACATTTTCAGCTCCCACTGGCAGGTCTCCTCAGCCAAGATCACAGCATGATGGCATGATTTTTCTTCAACTGTCTCTGCAAGCCTTAGCTCCCCAGCTTCGAGCACTGCCTGAGCTTTGGCAATAGTCTCTCGAGCAGAGGCTATGGTTTTTTTGAGTTTCTTCCACCTCAAGCCTTGCTCTCTCCAACTCATTCAGAATTCTTCCTTGTGACAGTTTGAAGCTCCGCAATCTTATGTGGCCATGCCTCCTGCTTTCACAGTTCTCTCTTGAAGAAAAACAAGTTCTATAAGAAACATATGAAAGGTTTATAGAGAGAAAAAAACTTATGAAGAGACTTGAAACTGAAAATTTTTCTCTATTTCCTTTTGCCTCTTACAAAACACATCACTTACATAGGTATTTATAGGACTCTAGGATATATGAATATCCCCAGGATACATGAACCACATTAAATGCTCATAAAAAACCCAAATTCATGAATCATCTCTTCCCAAGGTGACCCTTCACACATACATGAATTTTGAAAACCCCAAAATATTTAATTAAGTTTACCTTTCAACACTCTCCCTTAAACTTAATTTCTTGTAATTCCAAGTATCATACGCAACTGGGTAAAATTGTCATACTTAAAAAAGTTTCGTAAAAGTATCCACAACTTGATCATGGGTCTTCACATATTTCACCTCTACCTCGTTCTTTACAACACAATCACGAAGAAAATGATACCTTGTATCAATGTGCTTACTTCTATCATGGAACACCGGGTTCTTGGCCAATGCAATAGCCAACTTGTTGTCCACAAAAATCTCTGTAGGCTTCTTTTGTGGCATTTGCAGCTCTCTCTCTCAATAATCTTCTCAACCAAGCTGCATGTGTGGCGGCAACATACTCGGCTTCACATATAGAAAGTGTCACAATTGGTTGCTTTTTTGAACTACAAGTAAAAGCCACATTCCCCATATAGAAAACAAAACCAGTAGTGCTTTTCCAGTCATCTACATCTCCCGCCTAATCACTATCACTATATCTCACAAGCTTAAATTCATTAGAAAATGAATAAAGCAAACCAAAATCAATTGTACCTTTAATGTACCAAAGAATCCGTTTTGCCGCTTTAAAGTGTGTCATGGTTGGTGTCTCTATAAATTGACTAATGAGCCCAACTCCAAAAAGTATATTTGGTCGTGTGCAAGTCAAGTATTTCAAACTTCCAACTAGACTCTTGAAAGTCGTGGAGTCTACTTGTTCACCTGCTTCACTCTTAGACAATTTAAATCCACATTCAACCGGAAAGCTCACAAATTGACAATCTTCCATTTTGAACTTCTTAAGAATCTCCTTGGTAAATCCTTCTTGAGAAATGAAAATCCCATCATCTGACTGCTTGATCTCAATGCCAAGATAATAGGATATGAGACCAATAACAGTCATCTCAAACTCTCTAACCATTGCTTACTTAAATTCTCCAAACATGCTTGGATTATTACCCGTGAAAATTAAATCATCAATATATAAGCAAACCAATAAAATATCTCTATTTTCACGAACCTTGACATAAAGAGCATATTCATGGGGGCACTTGTTAAATTCATTCTCTTGGAAATACTTGTCAATCCGACTATTCCGTGCTTGTGATGCTTGCTTCAAGCCATACAAAACTTTCTTCAACTTCAGCACTTTATCTTCATGGCTTTTGATCACATAGCCTAGAGGTTGCTTAACATAAACCTCTTCTTTAAGAATGCCATTCAAGAAAGCCGATTTCACGTCCATTTGATAAATCTTCCACTTCTTTTGAGCCATAAGTGAGACTTTCATTCGGATGGTCTCTAACTGAGCAACGGGTGCAAAGATGTCACCATAGTTAATTTCAGGACATTAGCTATAGCCCTTGACTACCAACCTTGCCTTATATCTCTCCACTTTTCCTTTAGCATTCTTCTTCTTCTTGAAAACTCACTTCACACCAATGGGCTTTTCACCTTCCCGCATGGTTGCCAACTCCCAAGTATTATTTTTCTCAATTGACTTGATCTCTTCATCCATGGCAATTCTCCACTTCTTATCTTTCACCGCTTCTTCAAACACTATAGACTCATAATTGGCAAAGACACAAAAAAGTATGAGATCTTTTAAATTTTCTGTTACCTCGTAAAGATTTTAAAGACTTCTCATTCTTGGTTGCCTTTCACCCGAGCTACCACTTGATGAAATTGATGCACTCGAAGAAGATGTAGAAGGTGTACTTGGATTGATTGGTGATTGAGGAGGTGTCGTTGGCTCTTGATTAACTTCTTCTCTTTGCTCCTCATCAAGAAATGGAAAAAAATTATCTCTCTCTTTATCTTCAATGCTCCAATTACAGTATCTTCTTCATCGAACTCAATATCTCTACTAACCAAGAAATGGAAAGAAATCATACCTCTCTTTGTTTTCTACAAGAGCTTTGAATTTTTTGAAAACAACAAACACTTCAGATTTTTCTTTCAAGAAATAAACCCAAGTCCTTCTATTAAAATCATCAATAAAGAGTAGAAAGTACATATTTTTTCCGAACGAAGCGGGCTTGATTGGTCCACAAACATCGGCATGAACAAGTTGAAGTAGCTCACGTGCTCTTGAAGTAGTTTCTTTTAGAAAACTCTTTCGAAATTGCTTGCCAACTAGACACCCTTCACATAGTTGATCTGGTTGGTCAGTAGACGACAATCCCTTTAACATCTCCTTTTGAGCCAACAACTTCAAACCTCCAAAGTTCACATGCCCAAGCCTTAAATGTCAAAGCCAAGAAGTATTTTTAACACATGCTTTGAGACATTTAGCAACATCAGTTTGGATATCAAGCAAAAACATCATATTCTTTATCATAGGCACCTTAGCAATCACATTCTCCCGGTCATCTTGAAGTAAGAGACTTCAATTCTTCATATGAACCTCATAATTCTTCTCAAAAAGTTGTCCCAAATTCAAAATATTACTTTTCATACTTGGAACATAATAAATACTACTTATAAATTGATGACCACCATTCTTCATATGAATTAAAATCGTACATCTGCCTCTATTGGAACTTTAGAGTTATCCTAACAAAGCCGGTCACCGACTCATCAAGCTCCACAAACTTGCTTTTATCTCCACACATACCGCATTGTCGAGATACTACACATCCTCTTTTGTTTTTCCTTCTCCTTTGTAGCCTAGCAACAAAGTGACCTCCTCTTCTTTGTTCTCAACATAGTTGGCCTTCTCTTCAACATTACTAGATGCACTCCAACACTCCTTAGCACAGTGACCATACTTTTGGCAATTGTAACATCGAAGTTTGGACTTATCTTGCCTTGAGTAATTTCCTCTACCACGTCCTCTTGAGGATTTTCTTCTTTCATCATTGTTAGAGTTTTGGTTGTCATGTCCACCTCTTCCTCCTTTCGCTTGGTCTTGTTCACGTCCACATCCTCTTCCTCGTTGACTTTTGTCACAATCTTCTTTCTCTTTCACCGAGAGCTTGGTAGCTAGAACTTGCTCGATCGGCTCATTTTTCTTTTTATTGATTCTCTCTTCATGGGCTTGTAGAGAACCCATAAGTTGATCAACCATCATAGTCTCCAAATCTTTAGACTTTTCAATGGCGACAACATGATTGAACTTTGAAATTAACGAACGAAAAATCTTCTCAATGATCCGGACTTCCTCCAACTCCACACCGCTTCATTTGATTGACTATGGTCAATACCCTCAAAAAGAAATCAGCAATAGACTCGGATTCTTGCATCCGTTAACCTTCAAATTCTCCTTGCAACAATTGAAGGCGCACTTTCTTAACTTTATCAACCCTTTAATTGGAGTTTTGTAAGATCTTCCATGCTTGCTTGGCAGTGATCGCATTAGCCACTCTCTCGAACATGGCTTCATCCAAACATTGATGGATGAGAATGAAAATTTGTTGATCCTTCTGTCGCACCTTTTGCAGAGTCTCCCTCTGGACAAGAGCCAACGTAGCTTCCTCACGAGGCTACTCATAGCCTCTATCCACGATCTCCCACATCTTGAGAACTAAGCAAAACCTTTATACGGATGCACCAATTCTCATAATTCTCTCTTGTAAGTCGAAGGAATTAAAATGGAAAACCAGAAGTGGCCATCTCCAAGATCACGAAACTTGGGCTCTGATACCAGTTTGTAGGAAATATATGAGAGGTTTATAGAGAGGAAAAAACTTATGAAGAGACTTGAAGCTGAAAAATTCTCTACTTTCTTTTGGTTATTGCCTTTTGCAAAACACAATACTTACATAGATATTTATAGGACTCTAAGATACATGAATATTCCCAGGATACATGAACCATATTAAATGTTCATAGAAAATCCAAATACATGAACACATTAACTAAAGCATAGGAAACCCAAATTCATAAATCACCTCTTCCCAAGGTAACATTTCACACACATGAATCTTGAAAGCCCCAAAATATTTAATTAAGTTTACCTTTCAACAAGTTCAGCACAAGACCAAGCCACTTCCACTTCTGCTATTGCTACCGAAGATGAATACCAACATAGAGCTTGGAAAATGCAATCGTAATTCGCCATCTAAGCCACCTATGAAACCAAAGTGAGAACCTTTGGTCAAAGGAGTCATCGAGTAATTTACTGCAAAGTCAAAGGGAGAACTGCAGGAAAAAAAAAGACCAAGTGTTGAAACGATAGACTAACAATTAGCCCCGCACATTGATAAAACGCGAAGATAACTGTTAATCTCGCATGAAGAGTTAAACGCGAGGTTAATCATAACCCCACATATTGATCCCGATGCAAGACCTAGCGCAGCAGAAGTCCAATGCAAGACTAATGTTTAGCTTCGCATAGTTGACTTCTAAGGATCAATTCCAGTTCGCCAAAGTGATGAAAATAAGGCAATTGGTTGTCGTCATCCATAGTGCTAGTTCAATTAACGGGAAAAACCTGGTAGTTCTTCACTGAAAAGCAGTGAAAGACCCCCTTACCTGCAATGGGTGATTTTTCAGCACTCGAGCTCACTGCAACGGTTGTGCCTACAACGGCGGGCTGAAGCGACGACACCGCCATGGATTTTAAGGACGAAGAGATACCTTTCTTCGGTGCCATGACTTCAAAATCAATGACTATCGAAGATTATTGAAGAAATTCAAAGAAATCGAGTTAAACTTGTAAAAGAACTCGAGAGAGTTTATAGGTTCTTTTGAAACCTCTAATGGAAGAAGACCTTTATGAGGTTGAAGATAAAAAGTTCATCTTTATAAGGGGCGTGTCCCTTTCAATTGGCGGTCCAGATTCCAGACACAAATCTCGAGTGAAACACGAGGATAAGTTCCTATGTTCAAAAAGAAAGGATAACCTCGTGTCCAAAGCAAAGATAGTAGCTAACTTGAGGTGGGATTCAAATCAAAAGGTGAAGATTTTTGAGCTTTCCTAAGAGGTTCAATCGTACACATACGAGAGATACACAAGTTACAATTATAGATTTAATTCTGGGAAGATGGTTCAACAATATGCCATAACGGTTATTAGATATCAAGCAACAAAAAAAAAATCCAAATTCGTTAAAATTTGACTACGAAATAGACAGTTCGTTAAAATTTGACGACGAAATAGACAGAGTCTAAAGTACTTAGAAATTCATTACAATCTAACATTTCGAAAGTTTTGGAGGGATGTTCTCTATAGTGGAATATTGTAACAAAAAATTTCACCAAAACAAGGATCCAAATGCTAGACTAGCAGTAACCTCGTGTCATAATGAAAACACAAGGCCAACCATCAGTCTCTTTAGCAGTTAAAATGCGAAGCTAATTTATAGCTTCGTGCAAAACTCAAAACAAGAGTCTAACCAGCAACCTCATGTTACTACTGTTTCAACTGGACTGAAACTGCTTCAAATCAGTTAAAAGGAGGTTACCCTCTTATCTTTTACCATGAATTGGTTACTTAACTATATCCAAATTCATCCTTTAATAAAGAATTTTAATCTTATCTTAAAGGATGTGGTTATATCTTCTCTTAACCTATAAATAGCAATTAGAAGAGAGAAAAAGGGAATCATTTTAGACTCTTGGAGGGATTAATGGCTCGACTTGCTTGGCTTGTACAAATAAACTCTCACGAGTTCATCAAAGAGGCCGGCCAACTCTCTTCCCATCCACAATTAAAGTGTGCACATCGTCAACGAGATATAGGAGCGAGTCTCATCACTATGAAGGGAATCGAATACTAACAAAGGGAAGTACAATTTGATTATCCTCTCTTGTACTTTCTTCTTCTTTCCCTTCTCTTGATAATTGTAATTCAATTTCTTGGAATGAAAAGAACGAATTTTTCCGACAAACAGTGTAACAACCCTGCCTTTTAATCTCCTTAATTTCATGTATCTCTAACTAAAAGTTTTAGCTCATAGTATGGTCATTGAATTGGGTCAACGGATACCAATGACACTCTTGCAATAAGCAAGGAAGATTGGTTGGGAGAGTACACTTCCCCCCATACCTCCTTCATGACACCACCATCCCATCTCCCATCCATTTTCTTGAGCACAGAAGACTCAAACTCTTCCCTCATCCTCACTTGCCATAGCTTCTTCCTTATCATTTTTCTTCTTCTTCTTTCTCCAGCAGCTCAACTCTTACTGAACTCCAAGCACTAGGCTCTTCTATGAACGCAAGGCAAAAAATCATGCTTCTCTCTCTTTAGCAAGAAATCACATGTGTCATTTCTTTTCTATCTAGATATCACCATTTAATTATATAAAGAATGCGATTATGTAAAAAGGTAACTTCTATTAAGAAATTCTTCCTTTAAGTTTCTTCAACAAGAAAAACAACTCTTGGGTCTCCCAATCTCTGAGTAATTTGTCACTATGAGGAGATCTAACTATTAGCTCAGTTGATCTCAGTATAATGGACATAATTTTTGACTCACCACTTCAAATGAGTCCATTCTTCTTTTAATTATTTTAGAACTTAATTATCTACAACTTTCCTTTATATCATCCTCACCAATTCTTAACTCTAGCTGAGTTAAATTCCAAGTATAAATCGATTTGTTGCACTACTGCTCTGTACTGTCACTTGCACATCCTTGCGGTATTTTCGATCATAACTTTTACTATAGGAGTCCAAATATGTTCATTCTTTTTTGAGATTATACTAGAATTCAATTCACTACAAATTCCCCTACTTTCTGTTTCCCAATCTTACTTTAGCCTAGTTGAAATTAGGGCAGAAGTTGAAGTGAACACAGCAAGTACCAAGTTACTTATTACACACCCTCTCGGTATTTTGGTCATAACTTCCTCTATACAACTCCAATGAAGCTCATTTTGGTCTCACTGGAAAGGCGATTCAATTATCTATAATTTCATATATTACTTGTCTCATAACTCTACCTCTAACCCCTTTGAAATCGGGTTTGAAGTCAGTGCTTGTGCAAACGCAGATCTGCTGATATATTGATACATCTTCGGTTTTTTATCATAACTTTTGATTTACAACTCCAAATAAGTTGATTTTGCTATCATTGGAAAGAGAATTCAATTCCCTTCAATTTTCATATACATAACCCCTAATTTCGTCTCTAACCCACTAAAAACACTCTCAAAAGTAGAACTTGTGCACAGAGCTTAGCTCCGTCAGGCACTTAGCTCCGCCAGAAAGATAGCTCCGCCAGACACTTAGCTCCACCAAAAAACTTAGCCGCGCCAAGCACTTAGCCTCGCCAGACACTGTTTAGCTCCGCAAGAACTATGGGGCACTGCTAGTTGAAAGTATGGTACAGTCTCACTAAAATACTCATAACTTTTGATTTACAACTCTAATTGAGCTGATATTGGATTCTTTGGAGAGAGAATTTAATGATCTAGAAATTCTCTAACTATCTGCCTTTCTAATTCTCACTCTATCCTAATCAAATATTAGCTTGAAAATGAAGTTACTGCACAACAGCAAGGGTCTTGTATCATATTTAATAAACCCATGATATCTTTTGATTCCGAACACCGATTAAGTCCATTTATGACTTGTTGGAAAGAGAACTCAGTCCTTTACAATTCTCATTTATACTTTCTCCTCTAATTCTAATCATATAAAAAGATAAAAATTATTTAAAGTCTCAGCAATCGCAAGATGACTAAACAATGATGAATTTGTTGAAACCCTTGTAGTTCGCCATTCTCCTTTACGAGCTCTGTCCAACAGTGGTCCTTATCTATGAACTCCATCTCCAGTATATTTACATAAATTTGACATTATTTTGATTATTTGGTTCTTGCCTTGTCAACTAAACTCTACCTAATCTAACCATCTTCGCCAACTTAACCAATACTACTAATCGCTGCCAACATTTCTTATCCCCACCAACACCATTCATCTTTGCCAACTCCATTAAGACCACTCAACTCCGCCAACACCACTAATCTCCATCAACTCTACAAATTCGACTTATCCTAGCCGACTTGACTCACGTTCATCAACAATTCTACCTTGAAATTTGCAAATCTTGTTACTCGCCAACTCTACTAAGAAATTTAGTCCAAATTCGTTCACTATTTTTGTTAAGGATTAGTTGAGGTCAACTTTATTACCAGGTTTTGCAAAAACAAAGAAGAATAGAGGGTGATAGCGAGCTCAGGGAGAACAGCTGCCAGTTCTCCTCTAAAAATAGAATGGGAGAGGATGGCGCTGGTCTGGGAAGCCCATCAGTTTCTCCAGAGGGGCAGTTGGTGATTGACGAGGGGGGAGAGAATCGAAAGGAGCGGCTGGTAATTAATGACGGGGGAACGAATCTCGATAGCATCACGTGGATAAGAATGGTCACTTCCAGATGGATTCAAAGATTTTGGGTCCGAACCCAGACCCGACCCGAAATGAGAACGATTGTAATTTGAACTTTGGTGTGCATGCCACAGAGCCGACTCAACCCAATCTAGAACAGTAAATTGCGGGACTTTTTGCAAAAATTCAGGAGATGGGCTTGGATGATGATAATCATGCTTCTAAATCCATCAAACAATTGGGGGTGTTTAGCATGATGCTGGGAGTGGATAAAGAAATCATGAAGAATGTTATGGCCACACTAATGGAGCGAGTTGTGCATGGGGAGAGTTCCTCACACGCCATCAAGTATAGACATCGGCAACCTTTGAGACTACCCAAATGGCTGCATACCAGAATGAGAGGAACCAGACAGGGCTACTGACTCAGCAAGAGTTCGTGGATGGACAAGAAAAATAGGGCCAGCAAAAGACCCTGCTGATGGAAGAGCTAGCGGATAATGTAGTGGTTGACACATAGGAACAGGGTATGGAGATCAGCAATAATGTCACTATCAAGGAGGAGACAGGGACAGGTGAAAGATGACATGGTCACCAGCAACATAAAGTCCGTGCCTATCATCACACCTATATGCCACAGTAGGAGAAAGAAAGATGATTGGATTCAAATGATCACAGTCGTATATAGACCAAATCACATTGAAGATGGACCGAATATGTTGGAAGAAATATCATAGGTTAGAAATCAATGGACTGGGCCGTGAGCTATTGGGGAATTTCAACGTGACTAGGTATATTCATGAACGGAAGAGAGGTGATACCAACAATCGCGATAAGGAAGCATTCAACAATGTAATAGGGGGCCTGGGCCTTATTGAAGTTCCACTGAATGACCGGCGATATACGTAGTCGAATATAAGGGATAATCCAAGTATGGCAAAACTTGATAGAGTACTTATTTCTAGGGATTGGGATAATAAGTTCGATCTATCATATTGCGAGTAGCAAGATCAACCTCTGACCACGTACCAATATGCCTTCACTCGGGAGAGGAGAAGGATCAAAGAAGGAAAAGCCAATTCAGATTTGAAAAGTGGTGGCTGGAGCATGAGGAGATTAGAAAGTTGATTGAGGAAAGTTAGTGCTAACCGGCTAGGGCAAGAGATGTTGCAGACAATTTATGCATTAAGTTGTGCCGGTTGAGGAGGGTACTCAAAGGGTGGAACAGGAGGTTCATGGAAGATCAGAGAGCAAGTAAGGATGACTTAATTCATCGTAGTGAGATTTTGAAACGTATGGAAGAGAGGGGACAACTGCCTCCACAATTGACAGATGAACTTAAGACATTGCCAAGAGGAAACTACGAAGATATGTAAAAGAGAGGAGATTTATTAGAGACAGCAATTGAGGGAAAAATGGATAAAGGAGGGCGATGCAAATACGTCATTCTTCCATAAAGTTGCGAACATGAGAAGACGTGTCAATACACTATGTTCATTGTCAACTTATGAAGGGAGGGTAGAAGAATTGGACTTGCATGATCATACATATAAGCACTTTATGAAGCTATTCAGAACACAAAATAGTTCGAGACTAAGAATGGTTGGAGAGGATTGGGAGGGAATCCAGAATTCGAAAGGGTTAGGCTACAAATTTACGGAAAAGGAGAACAAGAGAGTGTTCGCGGCTGAAATTGTATTCGCCTTTCCTTCCATTGAATTAGCTTGAATTACAACGAAAGTGAACAATAAAGAACAAACGAGAGGATTTTATATATCAATCTCTCTCTTTTACAATATATCGTGGGATCTGTGTGGCGATGGGATCTGTCGAGCAGCTCCTTTGGACGATCTAACGTCAAACTCTTCTCTCTCGAAGATGGCGGCAGACTGTAGATGATCTTTTCTTCTCTGCTCTTCACAAATCCAAGACTCTATGCGTAACTCAAATTCTCCAAGATGCTAAAAAGATGATCCGAAAAGATCCTTAGGGCTTCCTCAAAGGAGTATTTATAGCCCTCGGTTGATGAAAGAGTTTCTATTTAAATAGAATTTGTACTTATTAAGGATTCCAATCAAATATCTTAGTTTTGATTTAAATCTCTTAATTTAGAGTTCTGATCGGACTTAATTTGGGTGTTTGGATAAGCCCAAATCATAATCTCAATCAATTTGAAATTCTGGTTATCTGTTCATGCGGAGCTAATCACATCAAAACGCGGAGCTAACGCGGAGCTATTAAACATCTCCGCGTTTTACTCAAAAGCGAGGCAAAAGTAGCCAAACGCGGGGCTGCGGAGTTAGCTCCGCATTCAGTTGTGGAAAACTCTATTTATTTAGAAATTTTCACTGCCAACAGAACCCCCTCCAAAGTTTTTAAAATGGCTTAGAACTTAGCAAATTTTGAAATACTTTGGATCTTTAAACTGAAAACGCGGAGTTAAAATACCAAGTTTATCTCGCGTTTTGTTCACTTACGCGGAGCTAAATAGCTTCGCATTTTAGTGAGTAACTGCTCATTAATTGCTCGGTAATTACTCAGTAATAGCTCAATAATTACTCTTGCTCTGACTTTCGCGTCGAATACTAAGAGGCGGATCATTTAAATAGAGCCTCTAGCTCTTCTTCTTCTTCATTTTATCCGAAGAATTTCATGAGCTTAGAGCTCAGGCGACTCAGGCGAGTCATTTTGAAGGGATGATTTTCAACCGAGCTTCCTTCAACTTTTCAAAGATTTTCCATCACTAGGATGTTATCTAAGAAGAGTATGGCATCGCGCGCCTCCTCACCATCGGCAACCGACGCTAGCAGCGGCGGCGGCGGCCGAGGCAGTGGCTACAATGGCGAGCCAGTTCATGCCATGTCCATTAGCAGTAAAAATCTTAATTTTTGTACTCCTTAGAACAACTTTTGGAGTATTTTGGTTCGGTTTAAGCCGACAAACCATTTCTTTTACCGGCGAGATCGTCATTTTCCGACCGTAAGGCTTGGAAGAAGAATGAGAAGACGGAGAAGAACCCTGGTCTTCTTCTACGCGAAGTTATCGCGTCATCCTCGCGTTTTGAACCTCGGGGCTATCTTGGTTAGCAGTCGCGTTTGAACAGCGAGGCTATTTTGATTAGCAGTCGCGTTTAAACCGCAAGGCTATTTCTTCATCTGCATGCGGAGTTATCTTCAGCTCCGCGTTCTGATACTTAGAAGATTTTTTTCAAGTTTTATCAAATTTTCTTCTAATTTTTGACTCTCCTTTTGCAGTGGGGTACTCGGACCAGATCCTTTTTGTAGAGGAGTGCATGTGGCTTACCTGTCTTCATCGGCCGAAGTAACTTTAAAGAAGCCAGAAGCATATGCTTTACAACATAATTGCAGTTTTCAAGCTCTGGTTCCAAGAAGAAGGAATTACAAGAACTCTGCGGCAGCTCATTAAGTTTTCTTGAGAACCATTTCTGTTAGATAACAATCTCTGTTGCTTTCCAAAGCGATAGAGATGATCATCTAAGGGCTTGTAGCATGTTGAATCCAACTTGTGCATCTTCATTAGGATTCTTGTAGCAGTATTTTCAGATAATCCACTAAGAACTTTTAAACAGATCATAATTGACATTTGCAAAGGAGATCTTTTGTATGTGAACCATGGAATTGAGCTTCAACACCCCGTGGAGGAGTCTCACCGTTAGGCTATTGATGAGTTGATGAATTTGTAGAAGCTTTTGGAAGAGCTATAACTCCCTCTTCTTCTGTAACGTTTTACTTCATTAATAAAGATAAAATTTCTCTCTCTATCTGTTAGCTTCAAGAATTTTGCTTGCTCAACAAATAACTCGTCGTCAAAATGATTTAGTTGTTCAGGTAAAACAGTCCAAGGCTCATCTGCGTAACTTGGACAGAGATAGAAATAATCCAAATCATATTGTCAGAAGTAAGAGCTTAACATGACAGGATTTATGGGATTTTCAGTAAACCCCCAGCTATCAACGGATTTGATTAGCCTTTACCAACTACCGTTTGAGTTAGGCTAGCCATGCTATTCCCCTCAGCATGATGAGTTGTCGAGGATTTTGTTTGGGCTTAAATGCCAAACTTTTCCTCTTCCCTTTGTCTTAGCAGCGTTGGGCAATTCATACTTTTACCCCCAGCATGAAGGGGTTGGCGAGAAACTGGTTCTCTTCCCATTGCCTAGTCGGCGCTGGGTAATTCATCAGATTTTAGCAGAGGCGCCTAATTGTGCATGCCTGGTAAGAAAGAAGTTCGAGTGCTCATCTGCATAACTTGAACAAGTGGAGGCGGTTCAAAACTCTCATGCGTAACTTGAACTGGGCACACCAGGATGATCGGGTTAGGATCATCAGAGATTTTGGCAGAGGCGCCAAATTGCGCATGCCTGGTAAGAAAGAAGTCCAAGTGCTCATATGCATAACTTGAACAAGTGGAGGCGGTTTAAGACTCTCATGCGTAATTTGAACTGAGCACACCAGGATGATCGGGTTAGGATCATCAGAGATTTTGGCAGAGGCGCCAAATTGCGCATGACTGGTAAGAAAGAAGTCCAAGTGCTCATATGCGTAACTTGGATAAGTAGAGGCGGTTCAAAACTCAACTGCGTAACCTGAACTGGGCACACCAGGATGATCGGACCATGATCTCCAGATTTTGGTCAGAGGTGCTCAACTGCACATGCCAAGAATTTTATGAAGAAGTCCAAGTGCTCATATGCGTAATTTGGATAAGTGGAGGGGGTTCAAACCTCAACTGCGTAACTTGAACTGGGCACACCAAGATGATCGGATCAGGATTATCAGACTTTGGTCAGAGGTGCTCAATTGCACATGCCAAGAATTTTATGAAGAAGTCCAAGTGCTCATATGCGTAACTTGGATAAGTGGAGGCAGTTCAAGGCTCAACTGCGTAACTTGAACTGGGCACACCAAGATGATCGGATCAGGATTATCAGATTTTGGTCAGAGGTGCTCAATTGCACATGCCAAGAGTTTTATGAAGAAGTCCAAGTGCTCATATGCGTAACTTGGATAAGTGGAGGCGGTTCAAGGCTCAACTGCGTAACTTGAACTGGGCACACCAAGATGATTGGATCAGGATCATCAGATTTTGGTCAGAGGTGCTCAATTGCACATGCCAAGAGTTTTATGAAGAAGTCCAAGTACTCATATGCGTAACTTGGATAAGTGGAGGCGGTTCAAGGCTCAACTGCGTAACTTGAACTGGGCACACCAAGATGATCGGATCAGGATCATCAGATTTTGGTCAGAAGTGCTCAATTGCACATGCCAAGAATTTTATGAAGAAGTCCAAGTGCTCATATGCGTAACTTGGATAAGTGGATGATCATACTCCTTGGGATCTGAACCAGATGTGACAGTTACTGTGTCTTCATTCTGCTTTAGTTTAAGCATAGTGTTCGTCGCAAAAGTTCCTTCGCTTACTTCCATTGAACACATATTAGATTACAATAGAAGTGAACAAGATATATAAAGAGAACAAACGAGAGGATCTTATACTTCAATCTCTCTCTTTTACAATATTATGGGATCTGTGGCGATGGGATCTATAGTAGTTCCTTTGGACGATCGGTACGTTGAAATCTTCTCTTTTAAAGATATCGGCCGACTATAGACGATCTTCTCTGGTTTTGATTTGTTCAAGACTCTCTCGCGTAACTCGAACTTCTCAAGAACTCCAGAAAGAAGATGGTGATTTTCTCTGATCTTCACGAACTCAAGGCTCTGTGCGTAACTTGAATTCTCCAAGATTTCAGAAAAATATCTCAATTGCCGAAAAGAAAATGATCACTAAAGGCTTCAAGGCTCTCTCGCGTACTTGAATTGCCAAAGGATCAAAAAGATCTCTTAAAGATTGATGATCATCTATAGATTGATCTGTTCTTGATTGATTCTATTCTTGATTGATTCATCCCTAAAGTCTCTTCAAAGAGGGTATTTATAGACTTTAGTGGTTATGAGAGTTCCCATAGGAATAGGAATAAAGGTTTCCATAGGAATAGGAATCAAGATTTCCATAGGAATAGGAAATAAAGATTTTGTATTCATCAAGGATTTTAATCCAATATTTAATATTGATTTAGAATTCTGATTGGATTCAATTTGAGTATTGGATAAGATCAAATCTCAATCACAATCAATTTAGGATTATGATTGGACTCAATTTAGATATTTGGATAAACCCAAATTATAATCTCAATCAATTTAGGATTCTGGTTATCTGCTCACGCGGAGATAATCTCATCAAAACGCGGAGCTAAGAAACCAGAACGCAGAGCTATTAAACATCTCCGCGTTTTACTCAAACGCGAGGCAAAAGTAGCCAAACGCGGAGCTACTGAGTTAGCTCCGCGGTCTGTTGTGGAAAATCCTTTTAACTTAGAAATTTTCACTGCCAACACATAGTATTTCTTCAGAAATTTGCCGTTGATCAGCATCATCATTCTATTGCCGTTCTGATTCATTAAGCGTTAGGCTCCGCTAGAGTATACGGTTTCCACAACAAACGGTCCTTCCCACTTGGGTTCAAATTTACCCTTAGTCTTGTGGGTTAGCACCATTGGCCTTTTAACAGCCAGAACCAAGTCTCCTTGTTTAAAAGTCCTTGGTTTAACGTTCTTATTGAACGTTTTCGAGATTCGGACTTGATACAACTCAATTTGTTACTGAGCCCTGAGACGTTTTTCATCTAACGCCTCTAGTTCTTGCAATCTTTGTTGATGGCGCTCTTCTGTCGTCATCTTTATGGCTAAGGCCACTCTCAAAAATGGTATCTGGATTTCAAGAGGCAAGACGGCCTCACTTTCATAAACCAAGGAGAACGGGGTAGGTTTTGTCGGGGTGCGAATGGTGGTGCGATAAGCCCACGAACATTCTCCCAGCTTTTCATCCCAGTCTCGTTTGTTGGAAGAGATAAATTTCTGAAGAAGTTTAATGATTGTCTTGTTAAAGGCTTCGGCCAACCCATTTGCTGCGGGGTTATATGGTGTTGAAGCAATATCTTTGATTCTAAACTTGTCGCAGAATTTCGAGAACCCCTGGCTGATGAATTGCGGACCATTATCATAAATGATCCTTCGGGGGACGCCAAAACGGTAAATGACATGATGCTTAATGAACTTAATCACATCTGTTGTTTTTACCTCTCTCATAGGTACGGTTTCGGCCCATCTTGAAAAATAATCGATTATCGCAAGGATGAACCGATGTCCTCTGGATGACGGGGGAGTTATAGGCCCCACAATATCCATTCCCTATGCCTCAAATGGCCAACTAGCAATGGTATTGTGCAAGTATTCTGGGGGTTGATGAATAAAGTTGGCATGCACTTGGCATTCATGGCACCGCTTAGCATATGCCCTAGCTTCTGTAATCATGTTCGGCCAATAGTATCCCAGCCTCTTTATGCGGTCTCCAAGTTTTGGACCGGGCTGATGAGCTCCACACACTCCACATCGTGTGTTTCTCTCAGCACTTCATCTGCTTCTGCTTTTGATAAGCAGCGTAGTAGAAGACCATCACTCGACTTTCTATATAAAGTCTGAAGCTTATGGTCATAATAAAATCTCTGGACCTTCCTCCTTATTGAGGTGGCTTCCTTTGGATCCTCTGGCAGTATCCCATGCAAAGCGTAATCTATGAATGGAAATCGCCAATCACGGGGTTCCAGCATTAAGCCTGTCTGGCACACCTCCTTGGTTTGGAATACCGTATCTGGGTGGAGGAGTTCCCTGCTACCAATAGTGATGCTTTTTGCTTCACCTGGTGGGATTGCCAATGTTGCGGCTAATGCGGCAAGAGCATCTGCGTAGACATTCTCATTTCGAAATATATGATATATGTAAAATTGCTCAAAATACCTTGCTAGCTGATGGTAAGGGATGAGGGCTTCATGTTTGACTTCATACTCACCTGTCATCTGGTTGACGATGAGTTTAGAGTCTCCATATGCCTCTAGATAGTTCACCCCCAGTTGCAGAGCTATTTTTAAACCGATGATGAGTGCGTTATATTCCGCCACATTATTCGTGCACGGTTCTGTTAACGAATAACCGTTAGGCAGTATATATTTATGTGGGGATATTAGCACAACCTCCACTCCAGCAGCAGATCGTCTGGCAGCACCATCAAAGAACATTTGCCATGGTTGTTCTTTGCTAACTGTGTTGACCTCTGACGTCTGTTTGGAATTGGACCAGATTGGATGGTCTGCTAGGAAATCGGCGATCATCTGTCCCTTCATTGCTTTTTGAGGGACGAAGTGTATATCATATGGTGATAACAATAATGCTCATTTTGCCAATCGACCGTTTAAGGATCCCGGTTTTGTCATCAGGATTTTCAAGGGGTTGACCCGTGATATGACATGAATTGTTAGCCCTGAAAGATAGTGTCGCATTTTCTGAATGGCGAACACTAGGGCTAAACATTCTTTTTCGATCGGAGTATACCGACGCTCGGCTCCGATCATTGTCCTGCTTAAGTAATACAGGGCATGTTCATGGACGTGCTCATTATACTGAGCAAGCAATGCTCCTATAGCATCATCCATGGCCCTCACATATATAAGGAAGGGCCGCCCAGGGACCGGTGCCATAAGGACAGGAGGTTTAGTGAGATATTCTTTGAAATCGTCAAACGCCTGTTGACACGCCTCATCCCATATGAAAGAGACCCCCTTCTTCATGAGTCTAGAGAATGGCTGGCATCGCCCTGATAGGTTAGAAATGAAGCGCCGGATATATGCCAATTTCTCTTGTAACCCCCTTAATTCCTTAAGACTGCGGGGCGGTGGCATTTCACTGATTGCTGTCACTTTTTCAGGATCGAGGAAGATTCCTTTCGAAGTTATTATGAACCCGAGGAATTTTCCACTTGACACTCCCAAGAAAGATTTAGCGGGATTCATCTTCAAGTGATGCTTCCGCATAAGATCGAAAACCGTTCTTAAATCATGAAGATGATCCTCTTTGTTTTTGCTTTTGACCGCCAAATCATCTACGTAACACTCTACCGTTTTGCGCAGGTGTTCTTTGAATATGACGCTTATCGCTCGTTGGTAGGTAGCACCGGCGTTCTTCAATCCGAAAGGCATCACCGTATAACAGTATACCCCCAGCGGCGTTCTGAAAGCCGTGTGCTTTTCATTATCTGGGTGCATTTTAATCTGGTTATAACCTGAGAAGCCATCCATAAAGGACATCCTCTCATAGCCGCAAATGTTGTCAATCATCACATCGGCGATAGGGAGTGGAAATTCATCCTTGAAACATGCAGCGTTCAAATCTCAGAAATCGATGCATATCCGAATCTTGCCATTCTTCTTTCGAACCGGCACTATGTTAGCCACCCAATCAGGGTGTTGTTCTTCACGGATGAATCCGGATTTTATAAACTTGTTGACCTTAGCAACTATTGCCTCCATCAATTCCGATCGAAAACGCCTTTGCTGTTGTTTAACTGGTTTGGCGTCTTCTTTAATATTTAACCGGTGTGTGACAATTTGAGAGTCAAGCCCGGACATGTCTTCGTAACTCCATGCGAACACGTCTATATACTCTTTGATGAGAGATATAAGTTCCTCCTTTTCCAAGGGAGTTAGTGTGTCGCTTATGAAGATGGGTTTCGGATTTTCTTCCGTTCCCATATTGACTTGTACTAATTTGTCTTCTGTGGGCGGGTCACGCTGTTCAAAGCGGACGTCCCAGAGAGTGTCCATATACTTAGCCCAGGAATCGTCTTGAACATCAATTGGTTCCTCGTCGCTTTCTAATGCGGCTGAAACCATATTGGCTATTAAAGATTGAAACCAAGCACCGGTAGTTAGATCCGAATCATGGTCGTGTGAAGATGTATCTTCCTTGGCCGAAAAACTCTCTTTATCTTTTAGTGGCGATGAGGGTGGAGTAGATACATAATCCAACCCCCTGCGGGTCTTCTGATAATAATCCGGGCTCTTTCCTCTCGGTCTGAACGAGGGTATGAGATTCCGTCGCCCTTTTCTAAAGTTTAATCCCGGTTTCTGGGTAAAATTATAACCCATTTTCTCCATCATTTGCCGGGATTTCTATTCATACAAGTGAAATTGAGGTGATGTTTGTTCATCACTTTCACTGCTTTATCCTTGTCGAGGTGACGTAATTATCTTGCCGAACATAATCGGTCTTTGAGACTTCTGTCAAGGAGGCACTTCAAAGAAGTGACCTTGTCCCTTAGTTATTTTTAATTGAGAGAGGAGGGAGGACCTAAGGGGCAAATGGTATACCGCCAGAACTTCAAGTTCGGATATGCCATCCACTTCAGTGGAAGTACAAGAAGGTTCAGACTCAGTAACTATAGCAGGCTCGTAGACTAACTTTATGTTTTCATTTATAATCCACTCTTCCTCTATTACATCGGCTACATTTTCAAGACTCAGACTAAAATCTAAGTGAGGGTTGATTTCATAATCACCCCATCGTCTTCTTCAGGAAGCTCATACTCAGTATCTGCCTCGTTACCGCTTTCGTCAGGCTTTTGAGGCTTGCTAGGATCGTCATTGGAGACTTCATGGGCTGGTTTGTAAAGTGCAGCATCTGTGAAGTAATTCTCCAGCCCTTTAAATGGTTGCTTATCTGCAATTAGTGTCCGGACTTCTCCTTCTTCATCGCAATACTTTATGCATTGGTGGAGAGTCGACGGGATTATCATGTAAGCGTGGATCTAAGGTCGCCCCAATAAAATGTTGTAGGAGATATCTGCATCAATAACGTAGCATGTAGCCTCCGTCCTCAAATCCCCGATTTGACATCGGAGTCGGATTTTTCCAAGGAGACGGCTATTATTGGCATTAAACCCATATATTGTTGTATTGGTTGGTGTTAGACGATGGAGGGAAATCCCTAACAGCTGCATCAACCTTCTGGGCACGACACTTAGTACAGAACCCGGATCAATTTGAATTCGGTCCACCTTTGTGGATCCGACATATCCGGTGAAATATAAAGGCCTGTTATGCTTTATATTCCTCACCTTCATGTCTTCTGGAGAGAAGATAATTTGTGGGACCTGCCTCCTTACTTGGTGACAACGGGGGCAAGAGTCCTGTTCTTTATTGGCCGGTTCAACAATCTGAGCTAGGAATGACTCAGAGTCTGCCAAGGCCTCTCTTTACGCCTCACGAGTTGACTTTGATAATCGTAGCAACTCGTACAGCGTGACTCGAGCTGGAATATTTGCCAGCTGAGCTATAATATCAAATTTGAAGGAAGTATCCTTGACTCCATATTTTCCAGGTTTTTCTGAAAACGAAGACCTTTCTGTTTCGCAGGATTGACGAGTTCTGCGTATATATCTTTCGGATCTACTCTGGTGTAGTCTTTAAGATATGTTTTTCCAGACCGAGTGCCGGAAGGGCCCGCCCCATCTTGATGAGTGGCCATGGCTTCGGGCTCCTCTTCAGATTCTGTAGGTACCCCTGCAATATATTCATCGTTTATTTCTGCGGAGATAGCATTGCTAGTCCGCTTCTTCTGACCCCCCGTGTTTGTCCACTATTCATCCTGTAGCAAATCAGGGTGGACCCACATGACTTCCCCTTTCTGAGTCGTGATGGGGACAAGTCCTTGGGTCTTTTTATGAGGGTCATGGTTCTTCGTAACCAGCTTACCCTTTGGAATTGGGGTCACCCCTGCGGGGAACTCATGGGTTCCAACCACTATGGTTGCCATGTTGGCAGTGACCTTCTTTTGCTCCTCTTTAAGCGTCAGAACCCCAGCTTCTATTAATGCTTGGATTCTGTTCTTCAGAGGGTAACAATCCCTAATAGGGTGTCCAACATTCCGGTGGTAGAGGCAATAATTGGGGTCGTTGGTCTTACCAGCGTTCTCTGGCTTCCTATTCTCTGGAAGTTTCAACATTCCCTTTCTCAGGAGTAAGTGGAAGAGCGTAGGTGTTTGCTCCGCCTTGAAAGTATAGGTTCTCTCTTGCTGAGGCCTATTTGTCTGATGCCCTGCTAATTTTGGGGCTTCGGGTTTGGTAGAGAATTTGTCTTCTGCGGAGCAGCTTCTGATACCATTACCGCTTTCTCTTTATTCTTATTATTATTATTTTGGGTGTATGGCCTATTACTTCCAGTACTTCTTGATCCACGAGACTCTTCAACTCGACGAATCAGATCTTCGGCTTGCTCTCCCTGTTTGAGCAAATCCCTCCATGTCTTAGACTCTACGGCCCCCATTTTTAGGAGACGTTAGTCTTAAGATTATGTCGACATGTCTAGACTAGAGTTTCCTGGACCATTCCGTGTTTGCAATGCACGGACTTCTCCCGGAATCTTTCTATGAAATCTTTTACTGTTTCTTGTTCTCCTTGTTTAGTTGCAAGGAGGAAATGAACCGTAATTTTGGTATCATTCTCAAAGAAACGTGAGAGAAATAGTTTCTCAATATCAAACCAGGTATTAATAGTACCTGGGGGTAGCTGCATAAACCAAGTAAAAGCAGGCCCTCGCAAGGTACTTGCGAATACCTTGGTCATTATCGGGTCATTATCCATCAAATGTACTGCTTGGAACAAGAAATAATAAATGTGTTGACTGGGAGATCCCTTCCCGTCATATGGCTCTAATTTGAGCGGCTTATACTTCTGAGGGTATGGTATCACATTCCATTCAGGCGAATATGGTCTTGAGACCCCTGACTCTTTCAACTCCTTTTTATGCATCAGGGCTTCGAGTTGACTTTGTAATTTTTCTAGCTGTTCTCCATGCGGATCATGAAAAGAAAATCTATCCTCGTCCTCCTGCATCGAGTGAGCTTTTTCTTCTTTTTCCTCTTCGTTCAGAGTTTCTTTGCCCCTTTTGGTATTATCCTCAACAAATTTCAAGAGCATCACTTTAAGATCTTCAATCGTCTTTTATTGCTTTCGAATCATTCTTTCTTGAGCTTCAAATCTCCAATCGATGTCCTCAGATTTATCCGCCATGTGTGACGCTGACTTTTGTAGCCAAGATGACGCGGAAGAATGAGGTGAAGCTATAACTGAATTATCGTTGTCATCGTCATAAAAACCCCTTACAAGCCTCTTATAGTTTCGAGGCGGAACGGCTCCTGATTTAAGTCGAGTGACATGATGAGGTTCTTCATCACTCGATTCTGAATCATCATCCGTCTCTACAACCTTCTTCCCTTTTCCCACCATATTGGAGGTTACAGCTCTCCATTCTTTTAGGGAAGCGGTTTTTGTCTTCTTATTAGGATCTTGTCCGACTCAGTTAATCGATCGAACGCCGATATCCTGTCTTTTCTGCAGCAACAACTATCCACTACAGCAGATACGGCTGTCATAAGCTGCTGGCAATGGCAAGAAGATTCGGATTGGACTTGCTCCATACTTCTCTTCTCAGTTAAGTATTCCCTGAGGTCTGTGATTTTAGTGATGGAGTTATGGGATTTATTCAACTGTTGCGAAGGTCCAGGAGTCTGTTGAAGCTTCAGGGAAACACTGGAGTTTAGTTCCGATCTATTGATACGACGATCAGCCCTGATTTTGTATTCGGGTTGATCTACGCGGAGCTGAGGAATAGCTTCGCGTTTTGGAGCGCGGAGCTGAAAGTTAGCTTCGCGTTTTGTATCGCGGGCCTGAAAAATAGCTCCGCGTTTTGCTACGCTAGCCTCGCGTTTTACGCTGGCTTGGCGTTTCTTCAGAAGTTTATCTTCTGTAATTTTAGCTCCGCGTGGAAGAAAATTTTTGCACACTGACTTATCCTTGCGATTAACGCCGGTTACAACTTCGCGTCTAGAGCGATTTTTACGACTGACAATAATTTGCCAATCATTTTCGCGTTCCTCGCAAGGGTCGGGAATCTTGCGTTTATCGCAAGTGTTACTGGCTTCGCGTTTATTGCTAGGCTCAGTAATAGCCTCGCGTGGAAAATTACACGCTGGCTGTAAGGAGTTTTTATCCTCGCGTTTTTCGCAAGTGTCAGAGGTCTTGCGTTTATCGCAAGTCATACTGGCTTCATGTTTATCACTTAGTCCAGTAATAGCCTCGCGTGGAGAATCACACGCTGGCTTCAAAATTATTTTATACTCGCGTTTCTCGCGAGTGTTAGAATTTTTACGATTATCGCAAGTACTATTGCCTTTGCGTTTATTGCTCAGCCGAGTCATAGCCTCGCGTGGAAAATCATACGCTGGCTCAACCTTGCGATCAACGCAAGTTGCAACTTCGCATTTTATGCGATCATAACTGGTATTGCGATTAACGCGAGCCAGTTTGCGAGGGACCATAGCCTCACGTTCTGTGAAGTTAGCCTCGCGTTCAAAGCGGGCTTTGAGGGCCTTCCGCCTAGCTCTCCGATTTCTATTTCGAAGTTGGATTCTGGTCAATCCAGTTCCCGAGCTTTCTCCGGCAGTAAAAAGGCCATCCTTCGCTAGGATTTCCTGGCCAAATAGTGGCTCTATAGCCGCGGTCTCCAAGGATCCCCGTTTATTGGTGGATTCCTTTTTACCCGTTGTTCGGGTATTGGAGCGCAGCACGCGACGATAGCGGCGTGTCTCAGACAGATCACCTGATCCGGAGGAGAGATACTCCTCATATTTCTGTTGGTCGATTTCAACAACCAACATTTCTACGTCGGATCCGATCTTATTGACGTCGGATTGCGCCACAATCTCTTCTTCGGTGAAGGAGACGACTCCCACTGTGGTCGCCAGTTTGTTCGCGGCTGAAATTGTATTCGCCTTTCCTTCCATTGAATTAGCTTGAATTACAACGAAAGTGAACAATAAAGAATAAACGAGAGGATTTTATATATCAATCTCTCTCTTTTATAATATATCGTGGGATCTGTGTGGCGATGGGATCTGTCGAGCAGCTCCTTTGGACGATCTAACGTCAAACTCTTCTCTCTCGAAAATGGCGGCCGACTGTAAATGATATTTTCTTCTCTACTCTTCACGAATCCAAGGCTCTATGCGTAACTCAAATTCTCTAAGATACTAAAAAGATGATCCGAAAAGATCCCTAGGGCTTCCTCAAAGGAGTATTTATAGCCCTCGGTTGATGAAAGAGTTTCTATTTAAATAGAATTTGTACTTATCAAGGATTCCAATCAAATATCTTAGTTTTGATTTAAATCTCTTGATTTAGAGTTCTGATCGGACTTAATTTGGGTGTTTGGATAAGCCCAAATCATAATCTCAATCAATTTGAGATTCTGGTTATCTGCTCATGCGGAGCTAATCGCATCAAAACGCGGAGCTAAGAAACCAGAACGCGGAGGTAACGCGGAGCTATTAAACATCTCCGCGTTTTACTCAAACGCGAGGCAAAAGTAGCCAAACGAGAGGCTGCGGAGTTAACTCCGCGTTCATTTGTGGAAAATACTATTTACTTAGAAATTTTCACTGCCAACAGAGAGCAGTTTGGGGATTGGGTCCCAATAAAGCACCCGGACTAAATAGATTTTCAATATTTTCTTCCGTACTTTATGGGATATTGTCAAGGTAGATTTGGCTAGATTGTTCAAGGAGGTGTATGAGGGGACAGTAAAGCAAGAGAGGATCAATTTAGCGCAAATTGTAATGATCCTCAAGAAAGGGACACCATCTAGGATCGATAATTATAGACCGATAGCCTTGTTAAACAGCTCCTTAAAAGTTATCTCGATGGTGCTAACAAATAGAGTTGCCCTGCTGATGAGAGATTCAATTGGAGATTACCAATCTAGATTCATTAAAGGAAGAAGTATTTTAGAGGGAGTCGCAACAACAAAAGAGGTGATACATCAATGCAGAAAGACAAGTACAAATGGAAATTTGCTTAAGCTGGATTTCTAGAAGACCTACGATATGGTGGAATGGGAGTGCTTGAGGGAGGTTTTAAGGGTGAGAGGTTTTGGGGCCTGATGGCGGTCGTGGACGGATATCCGGTTGAGATCGGCGAAGGTACAGCTATTGATCAATGGACTAAGTGGGAAGGAAATAGTCCGTAAGAGAGGTCTCCATGAAGGAGATCTCTCTCTCCCCACTAATGTTTGTCCTAGTAGCAGACAAGCTTAATAGAATGTTTGAGAAAACAAAATTGGCAGGGTGAATTCAAGCACTGCCTAGAAGTACGAACACTTTATTTACCAATTTGCAATATGCGGATAATACACTCATTTTTTGGAAAATGCAACGTGGGACAGCCTTCATTATCAAATGCATTTTGGTATGCTTTGAGGCGTGGTCGGGTTAAAAATTTTCATAAAAGTTCCCTGCTATGTCTTGGCAGGAGGAATCTTGCAATCATGATTATTCAACGCATGATGGAATGCAGGACAGAATTGTTCCCTATTACCTATTTGGGCATCCTGATAAATTAAGGAAGATTGACAAAACAAGATTCGAGTGTGCTAATTGACAAATTAGAAGGGAGATTAGACGGATGGAAGGCAAAACATTTGTCGCTGGGAGGGAGAATAGTGTTTTTTAATGCAGTCTTGTCTGCCATGCCTACATATTAAATGTCTATATTTATCATGCCCTGTTAGGTAAGAGATAAGATGGACAGAATAAGACGGAGATTCCAATGGCAAGTGGTCGACAAGACAGGAAATGGGTACCATTTTGTATCCTGGGGCCAAGTATGTAGAACTAAACGGTAGGGGGGACTAGGAATTATGGACATGAGAATCTTTAACATAGCTCTAATGACCAAGTGGTGGCGGAAGTTGGTAGCAAACTCGGAATGGGACTTTAGAATTGGTGTTAATTGAAAAATCTGGCCGGAGAGGGAGAGCCTGGAGATCAACATCACTTAATAGGTCATAGGTCTCATAATTTTGGAAGGATGTGTCGACAATTAGACAGATATTTTGGTCTACTGTCGACTTTAGGCTGATAGAAGTTCACGAGTGGCCTTTTGGTTGGATCGTTGGTGCTCCAATATACCTCTTGCAATCTTATATCCTAAGGTTTATAGTCATGCACTAGATAAAACTGCATCCATGTTAGATTACTGGCACAAGGAATGGTAGAAATTAAGTCTAAGGAGAGACGCCTCGATTGAGGCTGGACTCCAACTCGCACAATTAAAAGCAATGCTAGTAAATACAGCACCAACAGGGAATGAGGGTGATTGCTCAACCTGGAGATCGAGCAAGGATGGAATATTCACGATCCAATGGACCTACTTGCATTTAGTGGATGGTGTTGCAGATTGTCCAATGCAAACTTAATTTGGAACACAAAATGCCCACTAAAGGTGAGGGCCTTTCTGCGTTGGTAGTTAAGGATGCGATCCTCACTTAGAACAACCTACAGAGGAGGGAATGGTCACGCCTGAATATATGCAGTTTGTGTGCGTCATCCGACAAGACCGTCACACATATCATGACACGGTGCGGATATTCGGATTTAGTGTGGGCACAGTGTGCGCAACAATTTGGTTTCACAGTCAATTCGCCTCCAATCCATAACATATGGGACCGAATTCACTCGTCCAGGAGTAGGAGGAAACTACACAGCATAGTCGTAGTAGCAGTGTATTAGAATATTTGGAAAGAAAGAAATAGAAGAATTTTTACAGATATAGCTTCTTCATGTGATTGTGGTGTACTATGATGTTATTTCATGGACAGGGCTTCTCTCGGACGAAGAACGAGTTTGTCTTAGAGAGGACAAATTCTTCGAGGATTTGCAGACACCGTGATCACAAGACACTGCGTCTATGGAGGAAGATTTACAGGGGCAATTACCAGCGAAGACAATGTAGTAGTCCACGATTATATTTGTCTTTTGTAGAAGAAATATGTATTTCGGCAGTACTTTGATATTTTGGGAGTTTATGGTTTGTATTAGGCTGCTTGGAGAGGCAGCCACAATGTTCCTTTTGTATTTTCCTTTTCTTCTTTTATGTAATAATACTTATATGTTCTGTTATTACTCATTAATGGAATACGGAGGGGATTCTTTACCCGCCATTTAAGTCAAAAAAAACTTTATTACATAATTGCATAATTTGTTATTTTTGTTATGTAATTGATGATTTACTTGATAATTCTTAACTTCCCAGATTTGGTGAGAAAAGTTATATTTTACTTGACTAATTATCAAAAACTATATTAGTCCCTATGATATCATAACACGTTACTCCCTGGTATCTACCTAACTCGTATCATGCATATTGTCTTATCACTGGTACGCCTCTTGCTTCGCCTAGACATGTACTTGGACCTTAATTTGCTTGAAACATTCCACCTTTGGACATGACTTGACTTATACAAAATGTTATTGTGATACTGACCCTGCATGATACCGCTTGTAACTTGACATGATTTGATTCCTAAACAAATATATTAATAAAATGGGATACAAGAGAACTGAATGGTAGAATAAAACATGTATAGCAGAAGTTAGGTTGCACAATCGCATCGACCCCATGTTGTCAATGTATATTTCCTGATAAAATTAGCACTTAGTGGTGCGACCGATTCAAAAAAGACCCGCGTCTGTGGTTGTGATCCTGGATATGCGCGGGACAATTAGCACTTAGTGGTGCGGTTGTTTCAAAAAAGACCAGCATCTGTAAGTATGCACGTGATAACTAACACTTAACGGTGCGACTAGTTGAAGAGAGACTGGCGTCTATGGTCGTAGTACCAAGTATGCATAGTACACTTCTAGAATACACATGATCTATCCACCAATCAGTTCCATCAAGCGTTAACTTAGTACTATATTGGGATTGAATACTTAGGTTGGTATTCCCACATTATGCTTAATGGGGACTTTCTCCGATTTGCCTGAGTATTCAGGAGACATATGGACCATCCTAAGACTTAACCTTATAAGCATTAACATAATTACATGTTATTCTACATTTGGCTATACATGACATCTGTATTTCATGCTGCATGAATATTATGTGTTTATTTATTATATCATACTTTTGAGATCATTCTGTTAGACTCTTTACGCAAGTACTTTCATTTTTATGCATATATTATGCTTTCTTTTAATATTATTTCTATCACGTAGGCAATTTTATTTCTTACCGGGTCTGACTTCTAGGTTACCTCCACACACCCAGGTATTAGAAACTCCAAGGAGGGCCTGCCAGCTAAAGATACATACTTTTAGGAGCAAGTAGACCCCAGCAAATCATTGAATACTCTTCTCTAATGAAATCATCTCATGTTTGAGAATCGTTGTACTCAGCCTTAACTTGAATTATTATCGTTTGGTGGGTTGTCCTTTTTTGTTGTAAAATACTCTACTTTGGGCAAAGTCCCTTATAATCATGTATATTGTAATCTTCTTCAGAATTATTTTGTATAATGTAATATAATTTTTTGAATTGTTGCAATGTAATTCGTTCGTGTTGTGCACTCTACTTGCATGGTTCTTTGCTATTAAAAGCCTCGTGTACCCACATTTGGGATACTCGCCGGTAATACCTTACCCATAAATTTGATACATTGCCAAGACTTTTTGGGTGTAGTTTGGAGCGTTACAAATAGTTTGCTTGATGTAATATCTCTCTAATTGCTAGAATTTCTTATTATTAATTATATTGAACTTTTTAGTTGAACTAAAATGAATATTTACGAATACAATAAATTAAGGATTACTAAATATAAATTACAGAATTCTTGGTGATAACTAAAATTGAAATAAAATAAATTTGAAATCTTATTTTCTTGTTTGGTAATAATTGAAATTACGGTTGTGAGCTTAATATATTTATGAAGATAAATGTGAATCATTGTGAACTTAGAATAGATTATATGTGCTATAGAATATAAAAATATTCTTTTTTAAATTTTTTAAATTACTTTTCCAGTTTATATTATGTATACCTTTTATATATTTTAATTAAATAAATAGGAAATTGCATAACCTATGTACGTTACACTATACGTTGTAACCTAACAGAGGTAAAACCTTATAAAACCGTTATCGCTAGTTTAAATATTGAATTATACATTTCTCATGTTCAGAAATAAAACCTTCAACTTCTAAAGTAGCTACTAGTATCCTCCCAACCACTAATATATCTTGAACCCATATATGTAGGACACTCCCCCATTAAAAAATTAGCATGTCCAACACAAATGAACATGCAAAGACATACAACTATATAAACCGCTACTTACGTCTAAAAGATGCATAGCTAAAATATTGTATGCCCTGCAACCTTACAAGGAGAATTATTGACTGGAACTGTTTTTACTTCTATGTATCTTTTATATTTGTTTTTTACAATTAATGTATTATGAATCACTCATAAGAAGTGATCGAACTCTTTTACTCTTTGTATGGTTCTGTTATTCTCTTGCTAATGGAACACGGAGGGCTTCCACCCGCCGTTTTATTTCAAAAAAAATATTGTATGCCACCTTAAAAGAAGCTGGTTTTTCATCGACCATTTGTTGAAATTAGGTTCAGTAATATAAAATAACAACCCAATATATATCTAATTTGGCTACATTTAATTGGATTCAGAAGCGATACACATACATAGTTGTGTCCTTATTTCCGGAGTTTGGACAATTTCCACGTCTAACACATTGTCCATGTCGGAGCAAGACACTGGTGTCCAAATAAAAAATGTAGCTCAAACAACATGATTAACTAATACAATATTCTCTATATTGAATCATCAAAAAATTAATAAAGGGTAGTTGTCTCTAATCAGCCTTTTTGTTATTTAAGTAGTACCACAGACTCCGCTACTACCAAGTCTTTTCAGGTTAGCATCTATATATGCTGAAGCAAATAACCCACTTAATGTCATGCATCACATATCAGTAGAAGAATAGCTACTGGGTGCTGCTATTTCAAAGAAAATTGCGGAAGGGCTTATGCACAGCATGATTTCACTCATGTCCTCCCAGTTTGCCAGTTTTTTTTACCTCTGAACAAGTTTGCATTACGCTTTCACTAATCAACAAGGATAAAAATAGAATATGTATACAAATAGATAGGGTAAGCGTAGGACGTCTATAAAAAAAAAAGCTTTGTTTGTTCAGCAGTTCATGGCATAAACATGAAGATATATGATATACTAATTACTGCTCAGGAAACTTAAGTTAATGGCAAAAAATCGTGATCCTATTATTTTTTTCAATTTTTTTCTGAAATTATAGTCTCTAGCTCCTTAGCTTCTTGAGAATCAAATTTTATGGGTTTTGAAATTCCTTTGTCCTTCCATCAAATAAATACAAGAGTTGTGTTTACCGAAAACTATTAAGTTTGTATATACTTGATGTAAGGCTAAATCAGAATAAAAACCTAAGAAATTGGATATGAGTGAACTCTAACGGTTCGAGATTATAATCAAGAAGAAAATTTTGAAAAAAAAAAAATTAATGGAATCACAATTTTTTTCATCACTAGCTCAATAACTTATATGAGCGGCAGCTCATCTCCATTATTCTCATTATTTTCCCTCATGCTATATAGTATATAGTATATGATACATTATCAGAGGTTCCATTTTTCTTTTCCTTCGAGCATCAAATTAGATGCTTTATTTGTGTATTAAACAAAGCAGAATGCTACTCACACATACTCTAGGTTTGTTTGAGAACTAGAAAATAGATCGTAAGACATCTGGACAAAGACAATTTGATACAATTCTCGTGTATTTAGGTAAAAATTCAGTAACTATTTTTGCCTAGTTATTTCTAACATCCTACCCATTTTCCCTATTTGGTGAAGGAAATTTTTACCCTTTACCCCTTTCGAGGGTAAAGAATTGGGTATTCAGCGTAAAAGTTCGGGGGAATCAATCGTAGACAATAAAGGGAAATTATTAGAAGCAACCCTTTGAAAATTATCTGAAGAAATAATCGCATAAACACTACGGTAAGATAAATTCTAAAATTTTACCTCGTCGGCGTCTTCCTATCGCCGGCGTTGTCGGCTCCATCGCAGCAGTGGGCACTTAGGATCCGAGCCTCCAGTGTCGCAGGCCACTTTCCCAAATGGTCGATTTTGGGAATTTGTAATTAAAGGGACACCCCCAATATGGGGGAAATTCTAAATGCGCACCACTTTCTTCACCCCGACACTGTGGGACAAGTTTTCAAAAATTTCAAGTTTGACTTTATTTATTTATTTATTTATTTACTAAAAAGGGCTTGACTTATTCCTAGTGAGCACCATTCCCTTTTAACGTGGCGAAATTCTGCGATTTCGCACTGATTAAGAATAGTTTTGCATCAACTGGGAGTGGTTTCGCACCGATTGAAACCGAAGTCTAAGAGATTTGGGATAGTTTTGAGTGGATCTAGAAGGAGAGGAATCGGAAAAGAGGAGAAATCGAAAGTGGTGCTCACTAAAAAAACTATTAGAAAAAAAAAGACAAATTAAGAAAATAAGTGGTGCTCACTAAGAAAAAAATACTAACTTTTTAAGTTATACAGTGCTCACTTAGTAGATGGGCTCACTAATAGGAAAGTAGTGTGCATTTAGAATTTCTCCAAATAAATCCAAAGACGCATCTATATAAAAGATACTTTTAATTATAAATTTGACAGTTTTTTTTACAGGTCTACGGAAAAATTAATATTAAAGAATACGCCAATTTGAAGTTTGAAAAATAGGAATAAAAGCTATAATAGAAGAAACTCGAGTGAATCATTTTGTTTTTTTCTAGCTTTTTTTTTTCAAAAACAGCCATTATTTTTTTTAATATTATATAAGCTATAAAGTGGTTTCAAATTTCATAAGAACTTCTAAACAAAGCTCTTAAAAAAACATTAATCAAAAAATTAATGATCAATTTAACCTTCAATAACAACTAAGCCTTTTCTAATGGATCAATTTCAAAATCACAATAAATACTCATTTTTTGACCTTCCTAAATACTCACTTATTGATTTAATATATTTTACTAAAATATATAATTTAAAAATATCTCCTGATAAATATTTATTACATTTTTTAATTGATTTATTAATCTTTTTATTGATATTGCTTAGGGATTTCCAGAAAATTTCGAAACTAGACATAACTTTGAAAAATTTATGGGGATTTCTATTAATAAAAATCTTGATAGAGTTTTTTTCTGAAAAATTGATAATTCGATTAAAAGTATCTAATACCCGTTACTTTCCTCTATTACCCCCAGCTTCAATTATTTCGCGGCAAATAAAATACCGAAACCCGAATGGGAACCGCTTCGCGGCAAATAAAAAACCGAAACCCGAGTGGGAACCGCTTCGCGCCAAATTCACTTCCCGCGACCTCAAAGTTTTGCGCGCGAAAACCCCAATACTTCTTTAATTTCCTACCCCCATCCATTTCACAATCCAACAGTTCTAGCTGAAAAACCAAAAAAAAGACCAATTCTCTCTCTCTCTCTCTCTCTCTCTCTCTCTCTCTCAGGGTTTATCCATGGCTCCTAAGATCCCATCAAGGAGAAGAACCCAAGCCAACAGACCATCTCGACTCTCCGAGATCGACGACATTGAGTGTGACGAATGCGGGTCCGGCGACTCCCCTGACGAGCTCATCCTCTGCGACGGCTGCGACCGCGGCCTCCACCTCTTCTGTCTCCGCCCGATCCTCGCCCGCGTCCCCGAGGGCTCCTGGTTCTGCCCCTCTTGCTCCCTTTCATCTCCCCACGCCAGCAAGCCCAAACGTATACATACCTACTTCAAGAAATCTCTCACAACTCCTCTCTCATTCCAACAATTTGATTGACCCTCTTCTCTATTTCTCTTTGCAGAGTTCCCGCTGATTCAGACCAAGATCGTCGATTTCTTTAGAATCCAGAGGCCGCTGTCGGAGCCTCTGTGCAAAAAGAGGAAGAAGAGGCAGAGAGGAGGGCTGGCAGTGGCGAAGAAGAGGAGGAGGCTGCTGCCGTACAACCCGAGCGAGGACCCGGATCGGAGATTGGAGCAGATGGCTTCTCTGGCGACCGCACTGATGACCACCGGAGCCAAGTTCAGCGACGAGCTCACTTATGCTCCTGGAATGGCTCAGAGGTCTGCTAATTCTGCTCACCTTGAGCATGGAGGGATGCAGGTAAATTGATCGATTCTCGTAAATTCTGTTGGAACGTGATCTGGTCTGATGTGGGTTTTGCGATTGAATCAGTTGTTGTTGAAGGAGGATGTTGAGGCCCTGAATCTATGCAAGACGATGATGGGGAGAGGAGAGTGCCCGCCTCTAATGGTAGTCTATGACTCTCGAGAAGGGTGAGTTCTTCTTCGATTCCGATTCATCGATTCATTTGCTTACTATTTCTGAATTTTGGAGATTTTAAAGAATTTGTTGGATCTGAGCAGGTTCACGGTGCAGGCAGATAGGTTCATCAAGGACCTGACCATCATAACAGAATACGTGGGTGATGTCGATTTCTTGAGGAACAGAGAGCATGACGATGGCGACAGCATGATGACTCTCCTATCTGCTAAAGACCCGTCGAAGAGCCTCGTGATCTGCCCCGACAAGCGCAGCAACATTGCAAGATTCATCAATGGAATCAACAACCATACAGCGTAAGTTCAGTCTCATTCTGTAAAAAAATTTATGCTTTGACTATGTGGTCCGGTACTGATGCAGCATTGCTGTTGGTTTCTGATCAGTGATGGGAGGAAGAAGCAGAACGTGAAGTGCGTGAGGTTCGATGTGGATGGAGAGTGCCGGGTGCTGCTGGTTGCAGCGAGAGACATACGCAAGGGCGAGAAACTGTACTACGATTACAATGGATACGAGCACGAATACCCAACTCAACATTTTGTATGATGATCCTTTTTCGTTTCTGATGGAGGGTTTTGATGCTGAAATGTATTGACAAATCGCGTCGAACATTTTTTTTTTTTTTTTTTTGTCTCTTGAAAGCTAATTTCTAATCAAATTGTATTTTCTGTAGGCAGTTGAATATTCTCTAAGTTACTGTGTAATTTCAACATGTTACTAAGGGAAGAAATTTAGCAATTCCATTATCTATTTCATCTTTTGTTACTCTTGGAGTTTTTCTTCAAGATGAGATTTTTTGAAGAACAAATGTTGAAATTAGGAATATAGTACTGAAATTAAGCAGCAGCAGCAGCTCAGGTGTATTCAGCAATTTCTCAAACACTTGGTTGGCAAAGCAATCAATGTAAATGATATCAGTGCTCGAATTGAAAATCAGTTCATTGTATTATCTAGCCAAAGCTTGCTTGGATTGTGCCCTTAGCGAGGTGTCCAAACTAACCCACTCGCATCAGGTGCAACCCTACAGATCGAATGCGTCACGACTCTTGACTTAATTGGTCACAACCATTGGACTCACTCCAGTTGAAAATAGAGTAAAATTTTTTGAAGCAAAAATAGCAGGCAAGATTCTCCGCGTTCTATTAACGAGTGCATAACAGAACATAAATAGTTTTGGACCATAAATAGACTTGTTATTCTAAAGTTATGCTACAATACAAAAACAACAAAAGTACAAAATATATGAGTAACATAAAAATACGGAGAAGATAGCCCGAGCTGTAAATAAGTGTGCCATTGTAAAGCCCCCAACATAAAGACTAGTCCCCACTGTGATCAGCTACTCCAGGGATGTAAGTTGGTTGTTAAGGTCTTCCTCATATGAACCTTTTGAGATCTGCAATCTCTCACTGATTAGAGGGTATATTTGTCCAAACAGTGATATCAGGAACTATTAGTCGCAGGTATGTATCTAATAAATAAGTACTGAAATTAAAAATTCTACTATTTCTTTCTCTCTATATATTTCAATATATCGCTACAACTAATGTCTTACTATACAGTGTCAAGTGTCGTTTGTGACCTATTATACTCCAAATGTTATCATTGGTAGTCATGACAACAAATTATCATTCATAGTCATGACAACAAATATCTTGAACATTTCAGCTGCCCTCTATCACCAATATTTGGAGAATTCACATTCCAGCATGACATGAGTGACGGACTCGCCATCCAAATGGCAGAGGACACACACATTCGGGCCGCTCCACCCCTGCTTTTGTAGGGCCGGCCAAGTCAGAAGGGCATGCTTGCCTAATAATCACAAGAACACCCTAATTCTATGTGGGTATTTGGGGACCATATGAACTTTGTCTCCCCGGATGTCACACCACCGTTGATAAAAACGTCAATAATTTGACCTAATCGAGAAGTTCCCACTCTTATTCCATCTCCACATAACTTGATTCTCTTCGGAATTGTCAGGAACGATATCTCGTAAGATATGATGTATTTCTCCCAATTGCTCCCTCGTAACAGATAAATTTGTCTATATTCTCTATCCAGCTATCTCCCGATAATCCTTAACAAATGTTTCCTTATTCCTTGCTAATTCGAAATCTTCCGGAAAAAAGTTGTCATAAGGGGTATTTTTGTACACCACCTATAATGCAAAATGGAGGCATTACCTCCGTCACTCGGTTTGTGTCTTACTATTAAAAAGCTTGTATTTTTGATAGTGTCTCATTAAGCCTCTCTCTACACTCAACATATGTAGATTCAAGGGTGTTGTTTAAAAATCAATACTAAACTAGCTTAAAACTTACAAAAGTACTTACACAAAAAAGGGGAAAAATCCTGGGACGTATATTATTCTAAAGAACCTAAATCAGAAACTATCCAAATTATGTATGGCATGATTCTGTGCATCTTTCATAAACTAATCATACTTCATTCTGAAATGATCCCAAACCCATCCATATAGGAGTGTAGTTGTATAATTGCTTATTTAGCATCTGCAACAATATACTACTCTAGAGATATTAAATCATGCAAATCACATGTATAACCAATTTCATCAATAACTACATGAAACTACCGTCAGTAATAATTTTCCACATACAACTGTTAAGTTATTCCAAAAAAAAAAAATTCAACTACTATTCCACAAAATAAGCATGTTGAACTAAAGTCAACTCAAATTAATCACTAACGATCACTGGAATATGAGCTCCTAAATTTTTCTTTCAACTCCTCTCAACAAAGAAAACATACATTAGTGATCCTTATCTGACATGTTTGCAGAATGAAAAAATTTCTCAAAAAAAAGCAGAATCGCGAGGCTATTAGCTCTGCATAAAACTCAAAATGCGAGGCTATTAGTCCCACGTAAAATTCAAAATGCGAGGCTATTAGCCCCCCGTAAAACTCAAAACGCAAGGCTATTAGCCCCGCGCTAAATTCAAAATGTGAGGCCAATAGCCCCGCATTCCAGAGGATCTCAGCGAGATTTTGGGTAAGATTGTAGCTGACTAGAGTTAAGATATCATTTAATTTGATGATAAAATTGAGATCAAGTACAATGAATCAGAGAATCAAATCCCAGCATAACAGGAAATCAAATATTTGGGAGAATTCCTTTCCTATCTACAAGAAAATTATCTAAACTTATTCTTGCCTATAAATTGAAGGAGAGTTGGAAAAAACCTTTGGCAGCTGGTTGATCTACGCGTAAGAGCGCGTCTAACAAGTTGACCAGAAATAAGAAGCCATCAGCCGACCCTTTATGTCCATCAATTCTCTACTTTCGAGATCTATTTGAGTATCAGATTATCAACAAGGTAAAAGGTTAACAATCCATAGCCACTTAAAGAACCCATATTTTTTGTAAAAGAAAGCGATATCTTATAAATTCTCTCATTTTTTTTTCTTCTTTTTCATTGTATTTTAAAATTATTATAATTATAAATGGGCATACATATATTTTGAAGAAAACAATGTTGTCATGTTAATAACAGTGAGCTGTGAAGCCAACAAATAATTGTTTGTAACTTAGAATGGACAGTTGAAGTTTAACTACAACAACAACTAAGTCTTTTATTTTAAATATTTGGGGTAGGCTATATGAAAAAAAAAATAATAATAATCATGCCGGATCGATCACTTTGATATTCCTTCTCCATGCATTTCTATCAAGTAATTACAGTTGAAGTTTAACTAATAATGAAATTTTGTTTACATGCCACTGTATAAATTATGTACATACAAAATTATGTTGTTCGAGATGCTAGACATGCCTACATAATTTCTATGCAGAAGGGATTGGGATCAGAATTTTATTGGGATACACTATTATGTATTGACCAAATGCCATTAAGGTGGCATTAATCTCCTAACAGGTTCCACTAGTATTAGAATACCTCTCCTGGACAAGCATCCTCCGTCTAAAATCAAAATAACATAAAATTAAAAGTTTTAACTTAAACCATAAGCACCTTTCATTATCGTTTGCGTTAGCTCAAGCGTAATTAGAGACTAGACCACCGTTCGAGATTGGACCTAGGCATGGTGGTGCAGGGTGAGTCAGCAGGCGGGGGCTGGGGCGGGCTAGGGCTGCGTGGCAGCTCGGGGTGGGCTGGGGCTGTATGGTAAGGACGGTTAGGGTGCAGGGAGGGGCGGCCGGTGCAGGTGCAGGTGCAGGGCGGGGGAGGGGCAGTCATTGTATGTGCAGGGCGGGGGGGAGGGGCGGTCGGTGCAGGTGCAGCGCAGGGCGGTCGGTGCGGTTGCTAGGTGGGGGAGAGGGCGCCGGGTGCTGCGTGGCTGCGTGCCGGTTGATCACGACGCGCAGGGTATGTAACGAGGTGAGGGAGATCTCAATATTTGGAGGAAAAAAATTACTAAAGTTTACTTGTATTAAAATTAGAATTGATCAATGATGTTTTTGATCCATGGGATCTAAATAGGCGACTGAGATGAGAATTTTACTTATATTACAATTATAATTGATAAGAATGTTTTGATCTATTGGATCTAGATGAACGACCGAGACCGAGATGATGTGTGGAAAATTAAATTTACATAATACGTTTAATGAAAGTTAGATGGCTCATGTTTATTGTAAGTTGAAAATTATCTAGAAGTTATTAAAATCTAAAAAAAAAAAATATGACAATATAAATTCCTCACAATAACTTTTATGTTACAAATAAAAATCCATGTCATTGATTTCCATTTTGTGCGTGATAGGTTTTTTTCATTGTTACTGAAAAGTAATATTTTAGTGATGATTTTTAGTACTCTTCACTAAATAATATTTTTTAGTGATAAGTTTTTTTTCATTGTCACTGAAAAATTTATGTTTAGTTACGTTTTTTTAGCTTTCATCACTGAAGATTAGATTTTAGTCATAAGTTTTTTTAGTTGTCCCAAAAAACTTTAGGTTTTAGTGACGATTTGTAGTTCTCGTTACTAAAAACTATATTATAGTGATAAGTTTTTTCGTTATCACTGAAAATTTATGTGTTAGTGATGATTTTTAGCCCTCATCGCTAAAAAATTATGTTTCTGAAAATTATAGGTTTTAGTAACAATTTTTAGTTATCATCACTGAAACTATGATTTAGTAACAAGTTTTTCTCTGTCACTGAAGAATTTACTTTTTAGTTACAATTTTTAGTTATCGTCATGAAAACTATGTTTTAGTGACAAGTATTTATCGATTGTCATTAAAAAGTATGTTTTTATGACAATTATTTATTTCTATTACTAAAAATTCAAAATTTGTGATAACTTTATTTTTTTGTCACAAATACTCACTTTTAGTGCCGAATTTAACCATTCTCATTAATAACTCTGTCACTATAGCCCCTTTTTCTTGTAGTGGAGAAGCCCCCTTTTCTTGTAGTGGAGAATTCCTATATATATGAGCCGAATTAAACTTCAATATTTATGATGTTTGCAAATAAATAAAAAAAACTTGAAATCTCTCAAACCTCTCAAAGTTATAAAGACTATAAACTCTCAAAGGTTACAAAAATAATGGTATTCAAAAGATTTCAATGATACAAAAACGATGCCTCAAAAGGTTCCATCAATGTTTGCACAAACCTGAAGTCAAATAGTATTCCTAAAAATTGAGACAAAACTCAACAGCAAGGATTTATTCTCACTTAAGTAGTTATATCATGATAACGAGTGCCTTCAGGCGAAGGGCACTCATTAAACATTAGAGCCCCACTAGAATCTTACAAAATCTATGTTGTTTAATAGGAAATAATATGTTTGCCAACCTATAAATTTTTTTACTTGCTACTCTTGAATGGATGTCTTACCAAGAAAATAAATTCCTAATAAAATAATATATTTTGTTAAATTCTAGTGGGCACTAAAGTTAACGAGTGTACACGCATATATTATCCCAAGGGAAATTCTAAATGCGCACCACACTTGACTCTGTGACCACTGTCCGCTTAATGAGCACCTCCTCACTTAAAAAAAAAACCAAACGTATTTTTCTCAGTGATCAGCACCCAACTTTTCATTTTAACTCCATTCCTCCTTTCATAACCGTCTTCCTTTTTAAATTTCTCTTCCGAGTGAGCATCAACCCTAATTAATCGTGTTCTCCCCTCATCATTTGTCCGGTTGCTTCGAACCACTCTGCTATTCCACCCGCAGGCTCCGTTGACCGCGTGACTATCATCGCCACTCGCCTCCTTCCTCCCTCTAATAAGTTAGCGAATAAAGAAGAAGAACTATGGTACTCACTAAGAAAAGGGTGAAGGCTATTTTTGTCAAAAAAAATAAATAATAAACTTGTAAATATTTTAAAGTTAGATTATGGTGCTCACTAAGTCAAATGTGTTGCGCATGTAGAATTTCCCTTATCCCAATCTTTACATAATAAAATCTAATAAAATATTTTTTTGGAGCACCAAAATGCAACTAGTCCCATATTTACCATTTACATTCAAACCTTGTCTACTAATGTCTAGTAAGACATATATCTTTTATGATTTTTTTTTTTATAGTAAAGTAATAATATATTCCTAAGCTACTATATAGTAAGGGATTGTTGAATGTGGGCTAGTATTGCAAGAAAAATTCTGTGCGCACAACAATTTTTTTTCCCACTAAATATTATGATCCAATCCTATTACTGCATCTGTTATAACTACCAGATGGAAGGTCAAACAAGAACAAATAAGCATATTTGATACTGTAAAACCAACATATCAAAGCTAGAGTAAGGAGTACTACGACATGAGTCAAACTGCTTCGTTCTCCTGCCTGCCCAAGTCTTGTAAGATTCCATTTTTCATTAGATATAGTAGAGATCGTAGCTATTTGGCTTTGCTTACGACATCAATGTCCGAACTCAATCCAAACGATGAATTAGTCCAAGCGAGCAGGCTTCTCATTGCAGTATTTATTGACCAGAGACTCTGAAGCAGTCCACAAGCGCGATGCCTCTTTGTCGCGTTCAGATGCCTTGGACGACGACTCCTCGTTGCAGTCCGAGAAGTACTTGCCAGTTACCCCTGCCAGCTTCGGGTGCGTCGCCACATAGCAGGCCGTAGCTGCCGCCTGCAATAAGTATATTCCAATGAGAAACCACATCTTAATATTGTTATTTCATAAGTACATACAGTTACTTCTAATCTTTTGAATTTGTGATTTTGTTGGATATTCTCACTTCTTAAAGAAAATTTGATTGATACCTGAGGAATTGTCTTGAGGAATTTTGATGCCACAAAAAATATTAGCCCTGTCAAAAAAAGAAAAAAAAAAAAATGAGATAACATTCTTATAGAACAGGAAGTCTAGATATCTTTCTAACGAAAAAGAAAATATTTAACGTACACACTTGGATGCATATAAGAAATCTATACTATGAATGACAATATGGTCTCCGATGAGACCTGTATTATCGTTATGTGTGTATTCCTTACACAATGAGTAGGTAATTAAGGTATAACTTTAAAAAAATTTAAACATCATTTCTCCAGAATAATAAAAAGATCCAAAATTCATAATATTTTAAATTATCGAATAAAAATAACAATTTCACCCATCCCTCCAGCAGTTAGTTATTACCGGTAACAAAGCGCTCTCGTTCCCGGTTCAGTCGTGTTCGGACGATCCCAGGATGTAGGCAGTTTACTGTCACATTGGCACCCATTTCCTAATAAAAGAGAATTAAAAGAAGAATATAAAGCAGATATGCCAATTAGATGAGCACATCAATATTGTTTTAAAGAAAATATTGAGCATGTCTAATGTTAGCTCAGGAGTCTCACCTTCAATCTCCTTGCCAATTCTTTTGTATGCAGTACATTTGCTAGCTTTGATAGTGCATAGGCACCAGCTGCACTGTACGGACTGCATCAGGACCATTCTTGTTAGTACATACAACCTATGCAATTTGGATTTTTTTTTTTTCCTTTTTCCAAATTATTTACTTCTCAAATCTTTTAAGTTAGTCATCAGAAATCAAAATAATTATTTCTATCTAATTACATACAGTTTAATGTTGGAAAAATGGATGAGAAGAAAATATTTTATATATTAGAATTCGTTAAAAAGAGTGAAAAGATTTCTCATTTGGGAAAAAAATCCTGGATAGTTGTATGTCTAATAATTTATTTTTAAAAAAATGTGATGTTTATATGGATAATATCTGTATATTAAAAAACATGGTTTAACAAAGTATTTGATCAATAGACAAGAGAATATGAAAATATTCTAAGACTAATATTTTAAAGTTTTTTTTAATTTCAGAAAAGCTATTTTTGGGTTTTAGCATTAGATTATGTAACTTTCTGGGAAATTAGTAGATTGATTTTATTGATTTTTATTATTTCTATTTTTTAAGAAGATCCAAACTAAGCCTTAATGAAAGCTTACAGGTGGGAAAATGAAGAGTTGAAGGCAAATATAAGAATATGAAGGGGAAGGGTAACATCGTTCGATTTTGGTTCATTTCGATTTTCATAAAATCAAACCGAGTCGATGAAGAATGGGAATCAAAACGGAACTGTGTTAGCTTAATCAATTTAATTATTTTAATAAGTATATCTCTTCAAGTTATCTAGCTATATTAAATTTATATATATATATATATATATATATATATATATATATATATATATATATATATATATATATATATATATATATATATATATATATATATATATAAACACATGTAAGAATAATGGAAATGCGTTGATAGTTCACGCAATTTACTTGAGTTGTACTTCATTTCCACTATATTCAATATTTTTTTTAATAAAAATTTTTTTTGGATTATGATCTCGATCAAGTAGGATTCACTCATATCCAATTTTCTGGGTTTTAATTTTAATTTGGTCATCCATCAAGTTGACACAAAATTAACGATTTTTGGTAAATAGAACATTTTGATCCATTTGATGAAAAAGTAAATGAATTCTAAAATTCATAAAATTTGATATTGAAGAAGTTAAGGAGATATAGATTCTAATTCTAAAAAAATTTAAAGAAAAATCATTAAATTCTTATCTTTTGCTGCCAACTCACGTAAGTTTTTCTGAGCTGGCGACTCAGCTATGGTAATCCTATATATATGTGTATGCGTGTGAGCATATATATAATTCCAAAAATATTCAATTAGTTATGTTTCGAAAAAACTAACCAAATTATATGGTTTTACTTATTTTGATCAGCTTTAGTAGATTATTTCGGTTTTAACTGAATATTGCTCACCCCTACTATACATCTAACTTGAGTTAAGAAAATATAGTCCAAAATAAAAATTCCAAAAAGTATTTCCTAATTTCATATTAGATGCTCCTGCTTACTCACATCTTCCCTTCAGCAAGAAGATCAAGATACTGTATCCCATCCCTGGAAAACCATCTATGAACAGACGATGACACGTTAACGATGCGGCCCTCAATCCCCGTCTCTCTTGCCGTCTCCATCATTTTATTCATCAGCAGCTTCGTCAGCAGAAAATGCCCTAAACATACCATGTCACGATCCTCCCTCATTTCAAATATACTTCGAAAAAAAAAAATTGTTTGATAGATGATCACCTAAATAATTCGTTGCAAACGTCATCTCAATACCGTTCTCTGAAACCTGGCGATCGTAGCAGAACCTCCCCGCATTGTTTCTGATCATATCACACCATAGAAGAAATAAGTACTCGTTACAGTTTACACAGAGAAATGGAGGTAGGCATGATGATTACATGAGGAGATTAAGCGGAAGCTCAAGGGCAAGAAATCGGTCAACAAAGCTCCGAGCGGACAAGAGCGAGCTGAGATCAAGCGGGAGCACGAATATCTCCGCTCCTGGAAAATCCGACGTGATCCGATCCCTGATCCCTTCGGCGGCCTTGAGGTCCCGAGCCGGCAGGACCAGCCTGGCCCCGCGCATGGCGAGGACCCTGGCAATCTCCGCACCGATGCCAGACGTGGCTCCTGATCAAGAAGCTGAAATTGATTTTGTCTGTCTATGACACATGCATCAACTTGGTAATACTTAAATTTGAATTTGTTACCGGTGATGATGGCGGTGATTGATTGGAGATCGGGGCATGCTTCGGTGACCTCCTCGGCAGTGGACTTAGAGCCGTAGCCGCTGGGGCCGACGGCGCCGATCAGGTATCTGATGCTTGCAAACATTGTTTTTGTTTTGGTCTTTAGGTTTTGGTGTGAAGGGGGAATGAATGGAGGTGTCGGTATAGGATCGGTTTATATATATATATATATATATATATATATATATATATATATATATATATAGTAAACGGGAAATACACCGGCGGTGAAGGGAGTTCTTTTATCGTTGCTTAGGTGGCCTGCTAAAATTATTACACGTGGCGCCACTCAAGGGGTGTTTAAGAGAGTTCGTTTATTTGTTACTTTAAGTGGCGCCACGTGTAATAATTTTATTGGGTCACCTAACCGGCGGTGAAGGAACTCCCTTCTCCACCGGTGTATTTCCCGTTTCCTCATATATATATATATATATATATATATGGAGAGAGAGATGGAAATGAGCTGATAGCTCACGCATGTTATCTGAGCTGCAGTTCATTTCTACTATTTTTAATAATCTTTTTAAAAAAATTCTTTTGGATTATGATCTCGACCCCCTAGGGTTCACTCATACCCAATTTTTTGGGTTTTACTTTTGATTTGGTCCTCCATCAAATTAATACAACATTAACAATTTTTAATGAATAAAATATTTTGTATGCACTTGATGAAAGGGTAAATGAACTCCAAAATTTATGAAATTTAATCTGAAAGAAATTAATGAAGTAGAGATAGTAATTGTTATAAAAGAATTGAAGAAAAATCATTGTTCATTATAGTTTTGCCGCTAGCTCACGTAACTTTTCCTGAGCTGGCGGCTTACCTAAAGTAATCCTTTTATATATATATATATATATATATATATATATATATATATATATATATATATATATATGAGGAAACGGGAAATACACCGGCGGTGAAGGGAGTTCCTTCACCGCCGCTTAGGTGGCCCAATAAAATTATAATAAGGGGCGTCATTTAAGATAACAAATAAATAAATTCTCTTAAATGACACCATGTGTAATAATTTTATTGGGCCATCTAAGCGGTGGTGAAGGAAGTTTCCTTCATCGCCGGTGTATTTCCCGTTTTCTCTCTCTCTCTCTATATATATATATATATATATATATATATATATATGAGAAAACGGGAAATATACCGATGATGAAGGGAGTTCCTTCACCGCCGCTTAGGTGGTCCAATAAAATTATTACACATGGCGTCATTCAAGATAACAAATAAATGAATTTCTTTAACCGCCCTTTAAGTGGTGCCACATGTAATATATTTATTGGGTCACCTAAGCGGCAGTGAAGGAACTCCCTTCACCACCGGTGAATTTCCCGTTTACTATATATATATATATATATATATATATATATATATATATATATATATATATATATATATATATATATATATATATGCATGGCGATTATGGGAAGAGGTGATTGTGGGGAAATTCTAAATGGGCAGAGCACATTTTCCCCTATGGTGTAAATCACTTTACAATAGGTGGTGCTCACTAAGTAAAATATGGTGCCCATTTAGCATTTCCCTTGTGGGAGTTTTTACATATATACCCTTTGATATATTTGTTTTCTAATTTTTAAATTAAGAGGTGATATAGTACTCCATTATATTTTATTGGGTTTTTAAAGCACATATATGTTCTTAAATGCATGATTTAAGCCCCTACGTGCCATTGCAATAAAAAAAAACATGATTTAAGCAGCATATTTGAAGTAATTATAGGATGGAAGTAGCTGTCCACAATAAAACTTATCTGACTAGATTGGCCAAGATAATCTAAGTGTCAAATAAATAATTGGGTTTAAAACTGGCTCGAACCAAGTCAGGTGCTGAGAGCAAGGCTTATAATTTTGTAGCAACTGGACAATTAACCTACAGAAAGGTCATTAAAAACAAAAATTCGGGAAAGATAACACGTACAAGGTCCAACCATGGATCTTGAGAAGATAACACATACAAGATCCAACCTTGGATCTTGAGCATACAACCTAGTGTGAAGTTGGTCAAAAGATTACGACATTAATAGTTAGTGTTCTCTCTTTTATCTCTAAACATTGCAAGTTCTAGATTTTTCTAATGTAAAAAAGAATCCTCCCATCTCTTTGGAAATAGATATATTTGTAGTTATTGATAGTTGGAATGCACTACTTCCGAGATAAGATTTCTCGTAACGAGTTGATTGAGTTATCCTAGAACGAGTCTTCTTATTTTTGCAGAATTTGTGTCCTTCTCGAATACAGTTTCTGAAAGATTTTTATTATAGTTGACTGGAAATAGAGAATCTGAATTATAATTTAACTTTCTATATAATGGAGATCACTTGGCGACTTTCCGACTTTCTATGTGTCATCATTTTAAAATGTGTTTGTTTACATGAAAATAAAATTGAAACAGTGAAAAAAAAAACTACTTTCACTACTTTAAATGTTTGTTTCATCAAGAAACAAGTTGGAAGTTACTTTTTAATTGATGAGGTGGTGCTTACATATCATTTCACTTTCAAAACTTTCTTCCTCACATTTTGAGTTTGGAAGTGAGTTAGGAAGTAATAAAGAAAGGAAAAAAAACAATTTTTTATTTGTATGTCATCATTTCCATTCAAAAGTAATATATTTATCGCTAATAAATAAATAAAATAATATAAATTATATTTTATTTAATTAATTAAATAATTCTTCTTCACTTCCTACCACACTTTCTTCTTCCAATGTATTAGCAAACAAATGCAAAAAGACTACTCTTCTTTTAGTTCAATTTTGAAAGTTACTTTTCAATTTCTTTCTTATTTTCACTACTTTCTACGTGCCAAACACACTCTTAGCTGCAACATTTCTTGGTTCCTTCCGATATTTTTATTAGATAGCTTGAATGGTAATCTAATGTTTCCTTCAGAAAAGATAGATACTTGAAGTCCTGTTAGGCACCTCCTTTTTTGTCACAATACCTGAACATAAAGAAATAAGAGTGAGAATTTAATAGATAATTTGTGCACAATTAAATTCACGTGATTCAAAACATCATTCATTTATACTGAACCAAGTACACTACAAAGTACATACACAAATAGTAAGAGATTCAGAATTCATGCGCTATATCGACTGTGCTTCAATTGGATCCAACAAGAAAATGTTTCTGTGGAAGGTGAGATATAATAAGTCTTAAGCATTTCATAGGAAAAGTAGTCTTAGGTTATATTTGGATATTTGGTAGTAAAGAAGAAAATTAGAAGTAATTTATAAAAATTGAAGAACTGGAAATATTCTACTTCTGATGTGTCTAGTGTTTGAAAGAAACATGAAGAGAAATATAATATTTATTTTTTATGGAAGAAAAAAAGTAAAAGTAAAGTTATAAAAGAATGAAATAATAATATTTTTTACTTCCAATTCTCTTCTACACAAAAACTATGAGAAGCAACTCATCACTTGAGAATAATTTCCAATCTACTTCATAACTAAACAAACATATAAAATAGTGCAATTAAACTTGCTTGCATTTTACTTCCATGCAAACAAACACACTCTTAAATGTTTTTCTTTTTGTTTTGTTAAATTATGATTAATGAAATATAGGGAACTTACCACCGTTTATGCTCAATAAACAAATAAATAAAATGTTTCTCCCCTCATTAGAGAAACTAAATTCATATAGTTATCTTAAAATTAAATAATGTTAACGATCTCTTGGACCCGCCGAAACATGAGTAAGCATGTGATAAATAATTTGTGCACGCTTGAGTCCGTGTGATCTAAAGGATTAAATACTAAAATAACAATAAAATTTTTTAAGTAAGCATGCTAAATTTATTTTAAAAATTCCTAAATTATGATCCTGATTCTCCTGGCCAGCTTCGGCTCTTTAGTTGCTGCATACCATTTCAAAATTCGGCAACATTTGGCAACAAAAACAAAATAACATAAAATAAAAGTGGGAAAGCTTACACCATTAGTAGGATCCGAATGAGCCGGGCGAAGAACCATAGTTAGTTGCTGTATTCATTTGGTTTTTTTTTTTTTTTCTCGTTGTTGATATTGGCAATACCTAGCCAGATGATGTCTACTGGTTAGTACTGAGAGAACTCTTAATATATACTGGCAAAAAATGACCGTAAGTGGATCTATGATTAGATTGTCATATTCTAAATTTTGAATTAAAAATAAAATTTTATTATTCTAATTTAAAAATCTAAATAGAACGAATCAAAAGTTGGCCTTTTTAACCCGTCCATTCTTATCCATGGCTATATCACGGGCATGTCCTTATTGAAAAGTACACGTGGTTTATTTATTAAACTTCAATCATTGAAGATAAAATGCCAAAATAGATTATAAGATAATAATTAATATTGTTTAGAAAATAAAACGTAGATTTCAATACATACAAGAATATATAGCATTGGCAATTTGGTTTTTTCTTTTTTTAAAATTCTTGTAATTTATGAATCCGAAGTCCAAAATTGACAGAGTCAAACTCTGCCGACAAAATCGAAGATAATAGCGTGCAAGCAGCCACCAGGAGGAGGTGGAGTGAGTTGCTGGCCTTGATGCATCATCTGTTATTAGTTGTCTAGTTTATTGATGTGTTTATATAGTAAGGGTGAGCAGAGTTCAGCTAGAACCAAAATAATCCTAACCGGAATTGATGAATTGATCTTGAAAAGGCAAGTAGACTACGAAGGTGTGGATTTTTCAACTGATAAACAAATTAAGTACCAATTATTAATAGTAATTAATCAATCAAAACACAAAAGTATTTCACGCAATCAAATAGATTAATATAGAGAAATTTTAGGATGGAAAACCTAAACTGGAAAAAAAAAATCATGGAAGATATTGCGCTATGATAAAGAGTCAATATCACAATTTTCGACACACTGTCGCTAGAAACACCACGAGCAATCAAACTACTCAAATTCCTGCAGTGACTCAACTCGTGACATAGATCTACAATCTTAAATTGTAAGATTATAATCTAGTAGATATTATGATGACTATAGGATAAGAACTCGGATGTAGGTTGAAGATATCGATTAACATTGATATCCATAAATACAACAAACATCATATCATTCTTCAATAAAAAAAAAAAGCTCCTTTTTATTATTGTTGAAACTCAAATCAGCTCTTTAATTTATGGAGTACATATAGATTTGTTCCTTTTTTAAATAAACCCCATATATTTCTTTTAGTCTCAGCTATCCAAGATTAGAAAACACTCAAATTCTCTCAAAAACTTGATCTACACGCTTAAGCCACTGTCGGTAGGGTCATCGGTGGGTTTACCAAAGAATTAGGATTAGGGTTTAAGTCTCCATTAAATGGGAGTTTCATACTTATCACACTTATTAATAGTTCCCTAAAAATAGTGTCCAAGATCTTTACTAATAGAATTGCTCCTTCCTTCATGAGTAGATTGACAACTCTTAAATGAGCTTTATAACTAGAAAAAATATTTTGGAAGGGGTTGTCTTGGCTCATAAAGTCATATATCAAAATATAAAATCATAAAAAATATAAAAAGAATATCACTGGCTATCTATTCAAACTGGACTTTGAGAAAGTGTATAAAATGGTAAATTTGGAGTGCTTACAGGAAGTTACGAGGATAAGAGGATTTGGTGAAAAATGGATATCCTGGATTCATACTCAGTTGAGATTGACCAAAATACAGATCCTCATTAATAGAGAAGCTGGAAAGAAAATTATTTGTATGAGAAGTTTGAGGAAGGGGATGCACTATCCTCACTCCTCTTTGTACCAATAGTGGACAAGCTTAATTGCATGATTAGGAAGGCGGAGGGAGTAGGTTTGATCTATATATTGGCAGACTCCATGTCTATTGCACTTTTTAAACTTGCAATACATCGTCAATACTCTAATTTAATTTTTGGTCTGTATGATGTTAAACAAGCAATCATTATCAAATAATTATTGTGTTGCTTTGGGAGTTGGGAGTTAATCATGACTGAAAATTAATTATCAGAAAAGGTCCCTAATCGTCCTAAAACATAAAAATTTATCCTTCACCTTGATTTTAGAGATCTTTAGATACAAGGAGGATAAGTTCCCGATCAAATATCTGGGTATCCCAATCAAACTTGAAGACTAAGCCCACTTCTTGATTCTCTAGAAAGAAAAACTTGAAGGATGGAGAGAAAGTTGTTAACCTTGGAGGTAGAATAGTTTTGGTGAACATAGTCTTATCGGCTTCCCTACTTTATTATGTCTTTTTTTCTTACTACTTGATGAGTGAGAGATAGAATCAGCATGATTCGAAGGAGATTCTTGTGGAGTGGTTCTTCTAAGGTGAACAATAAATATCTTCTTTTCTTATGAGGTGAAGCCTGGAAACCCAAGACTGAAGGGGGACTAGGGTTGTTGGATTTACATACCTTCAATCTTACTATTAGTCAACTGGTGATGGAACAACTTAACTTGTCCTCATGAAACTAGAGATGGTAATGGACTCGCCCATGATCAACTTTTAGCCCACTCTAAATAAAATTTTGAATTAAAAATGTAAGTTTTATTTTTCTAATTCAAAATTTTGTATAATAAGAATTAAAAATTGGTCCGTGAATGCATCTATTATCATCCCAACATGAAACTCTCCAAAGACAATTGACCACTAAATATGGTCCTAAGAAGGGGACATGGTATGTTAAGCCAAGGAACTGATTTCACGTCTCTAGTTTTTGGAAGGGAGTAGCGCTCACTAAATGAATTGTTTGGACAAGTGTCGATTACAAACTATGTAAGGGTAATAATGTAGCTTTCTAGTATGATAGCTAATTTACCAAGGTGCTACCTAAGGTGTTCTTCCCAGAAGTTTATTGTTGGCTCGTTATAAGGAAGCCATAGTCCAAGGTTACTAGCACAGAGGCAGGTGGAGGATGGCTCTTAGAAGCGCGGCTCTATGGATCGGACAGGTCGCAACAAGACTTTTTGGCACGAACTCCCGATGATCTTGCCCCGTCACTGCAGATAGAGGATGTTTCCGAACGGAGATGGGATAATGGAGGATGATTCGTATTTCATTGACGAGGGTCTTAGATTGTAGAAAACATCTGGAGAACTAAATGCCCCATGAAAGTTAGAATGTTCCTGTAGCTCGTAGCCAGAAAAGCTAAACTTACATAGCCCAAGCTACAGAAAAGGAGATGGTTAGGACTTGACATTTGCGTGCGCCGAAGTCCATAGAATATGTTGTGATTGGTAGCTTGCGAGCTTTTGAAACATCTATGCCTGCGTTTTATTGTTGATGGTTATCTTCTGGACAGATCTACTTTCTGATTTCTAATGAAGATAGTCTACAACTCTTGGGAGGAGTCTCGTATAAGGATAGCATGTCACCCTATATCTGTTCCTAAGTGCTCCAGCTTTACTTATCACAATGTTGTAATAGGAGATGGTTCACGAGCGATGGGGAACCAGGACATGATGTTCGAAGAACCGTCTACTTAGCCCAAAACAAAACAAAACAAAATAAAATAAAATAAAAAATACTACTCATCCAGGCTAAGATGCAAGTGGTCCGAGACCTTGCTTAGCTATGCATAAACTGTGCTTTAGGACATTTTGTAATAGCAAGTTCATAGCGATAAAATTATTTTCGGAGTAAAACTATACCTTTAGGCGAAGAAAATGAGCAACTTTGTTGAGGAAGTCATAGTAAATTGCTCGAGGCCTACTATAGGATGGGGAAACAGAAAATAAAGGAAATAAACTTTGTAAATTAGATGAACACGCCAAATATTTCAAGCATTTGGTTTCTTAGTAGAAGATGCATAGTAATTAATTTATCGTGCATATGTGTATGTGTTTGTGTGTATGTTAGCAGGGAAAGAAAACATGAAAGAGACGAGACAAAGAAAGCAAGGGAAGAAATAACAGTGATTTTGCTGCCATCAAATGGGAGTTCTTTTTTTTTTTTTGGTGTAAAAGAATCATACAGCTTTACATCCTTCAAGCTTCTCTCACTGTCTAAGATCAGCCAAATAGAGCAGTTTCTCAACCCATTGACGTATATCATCGCTTGGACTCAACCATCATCGCTTGGACTCAACCCAGCTCTAACAAATTTGCAGTTTCTTTCAGTTCTTTCCGAACTATGTAGCAAGAGAATGTCAATCGTTTCTAAAGCTGAACAAGCAGCAGATCTCTCTTTGTAAAGTCTCACAACCTTAAGACTGGTGAACAAGCAGGCCAATTGAGTTGCAGATGTAGATAGAATTCAGTGATACTCTGTAATAATGATGTGCAAGCAGATGATGTCTTCCCACAGCTCAAGCAAAGATGGCAGTAACGAAAGCCTCTGCATCAAATGGCTGAAGGTCATCAACCCCTTCACCTACACCCACAAATTTTACTGGGATTCCCAATTCATCGACCACACTGACCTGTTAATTACAATTTGAAGTGTTTATTTCTATCAAGACAAGAAACTGAACTTGTACAAGGGTACTCAGAGAGTTTAGCACGTGCACATACCACACAGCCCCCTCTAGCAGAGCCATCAAGTTTCGTTAAGATTAGTCCGGTTACTCCAACCACCTGTTGCATTGAGAACAGTGGATCATAATTATAAGTTGTCGTAGTACCCTTACATAAACAATGCGGCTAAGAAGGCACTTGAGTTTTTTCTTCCCTTTTCTTTTCTTTTTTCCCCTTGTTTTCCCGGATGCAATACAAAAAGCCCTGACCAGGAGGAAAGTACTGATTATATATATATATATATATATATATATATATATATATATATATATATATATATATATATATATAACGGAAAATACACCAGCGGTGAAGGGAGTTCCTTCACCGCCGCTTAGGTGGCCAAATAAAATTATTACACATGGCGTCATTCAAAATAACAAATAAATGAATTCGCTTAACCGCCCTTTGAGTGGTGCCACATGTAATAATTTTATTGGGCCACCTAAGCAGCGGTAAAGGAATTTCCTTCACCGCCAGTGAATTTCCCGTTTGAGAGAGAGAGAGAGAGAGAGAGAGAGAGAGGAAATGGGAAATACATCGGCTGTGAAGGGAGTTCCTTCACCGCCGTTTAGCTGGCCCAATAAAATTATTACACGTGGCGTCATTCAAGGTAACAAATAAATAAATTCGCTTAACTGCCCTTTGAGTAGTACCACATGTAATAATTTTATTGGGCCACCTAAGCGGCGGTGAAGGAACTTCCTTCACCGCCGGTGAATTTCCCGTTTACTCATATATATATATATATATATATATATATATATATATATATATATATATAGGTGGCCCAATAAAATTATTACACGTTGAGCCATTTAAGATAACAAATAAAATAATTTCCTTAGCCACTCTTTGAGTGGCGTCACGTGTAATAATTTTATTGGGCCACCTAAGCTGCGGTGAAGGAACTCCCTTCACCGCCGGTGAATTTCCCGTTTACTCATATATATAGAGATTATGTGTAATGCTCATATATATATATATATATATATATATATATATATATATATATATATATATATACAATGTCAGTATGTTAGAACAATATGGTTGAGCATTACACATAATCTTCTTATTATTACTTTGCCCACAAATGTCAAAGAATCACTATCTACAAGGAGGGAGGAGAACATTGGCTGGGATGTCACATTAGACAGGGACTTTCCTGTAGCTATTCTCTGGTGTAATTGGAATGAAAGAAACAAAAAAAAAAAAAAAAAATCTTCGATCACAAACACGAGTTCTTTATTAATATCAGTTAATTCTTTTTATCAGTTTTTGGCTTCAGAGGTTACCAAATAAGAAATGGATTAACTTCCCCCATGCTCCAGGTCCTAAACGTGTTGCAGGACAATTGGCCATACAAAAGGAATTGCTGCAAGTGACGTTCAAGGTGTTTCTAGTACTCAAGAGGCTAATAGGTCTGCTGGAGGGGAGGTGGTAGTGATTGAATAGTGATAAATCTTTTTTTTTTTTTTTTGTTGTGAACATGAAATGTAATTAACACAGTTAATATTTTGGTGGTGCTGACCTGAGGTAAATATAGAATGTTTTGCTGACTCATAGCATTAGTTTTTGTAGTAGGTGATGTTGAAGTTTTGTATATAGTTTCGCTATAGGCCTTATATATAGGTAAAAGGCCTGCATATAGTTTGAAGTTTGTAACCTTTACCTTTGTGCTTAATGGAATTTTGGTTAGTGAGTTATCTTTATCCTTTTTCACACACAAAAAAAAAAAAAAAAAAAAAAAAAAAAAAAGCCCTGACATACCACGATATCAAACTCTTTACTATTCCATTATTCCAACTCCTCGACAACACGAATCTCTCTGTTCTGCTGTGTACTCTGAAACTCTACTCCTTTCTAAGGCCTCTATACATAGCTATTACTAGATAGAAGTCAACTTTCAGAATGAAAGCATATTTATAGTTTCAGAGTTGATTTTACTCTTTTCGTGAATAGCAGCACTTCTACGTACTACATCTAACTCAATGAAATCTTGGGCAAATTTGAACAATTAAACCACAATGGTAACCTTCAGGTAATGAGGTGACCCAGTACCGGTGTTGGCCTTTCGATATTTAAATCGTTATTTTATTTCCAATGATCCTATTTAATATCAAATCAGGATTTAAAAATTTGAAGTGTTTCTTTTGGCACAACCAACCAACATAAACATCAAAAATCCACTAGTTTCATCTGGATTTTGGGAATTGTAGACTATAAATGGTAAATAATTAGACAAGGACTTCCTTTTGAATGACATTAAACAATTAAACAAAAAACCTATAAAATAACAAAGCTAGAGCTTTCCATTAGATATCCATGTGCATCTGTATGCGGCTTCACAATGGAAGTATATGTACACATTATCTATGACTAAAGACATTATGGACAGCATAATTTTTATATAGCTCACATTCTGACATGGCTACGTAATAAAATCCAGAAGACACAAGCAAAGATGCAGAACTTTTTCCTCAACATTCCCTAGAAACAGTTAGAGCTATATAAAAGCAGAGAAACAGCAAGACGAGAAAATATTAGATATTATCTTAGACAAGAGGCTTACCTCATTAAATTCTCTTGCCTGTGGCAGCATATTCAATCCAGTTGTCCCATCCAGAACAAGCAAAATCTCCTGGGAAAAAAAAGAGTTCAATGTTGTCCTTAGCAACACCTTAGTGTATTATCTTTTAACTGGAAAAGGTAGAGATTAGAAACATTCTGGCCCACACATCTAATTGAACATAAAGTTATACTCAAAGAATAAGGTATTGTGAAATAAATTAAGGCTACTTGCAAAATGATCACATGCTTTATACCAGTAGTTAAAATATTTTATCATTAACTAACATATTCCTCCATCGAAAATGTTAGCTACGATTACTTTATGATTTAATGAGAATCATTATAAATTGCACTAACTCTCATCTCATATCTACGTAGGACTATCTGAATTAGAGGTATTATATTCTCACCCTTTTTAGGATCTAATATCCTCGTTAGAGGGCCACAATAACACAATAACATTTCACCAGGCAAATTGAGATTCTAGAGGTGGCCACATTAATTCTAGAGATGACTCCCACAGATTAAAGAGATGGCTCTATTATATTTGCTAGAGGTGATCCCCATGAAATCTAACGATGGTTCCCACATATTCGAGAGGTGACCCAATTATATTTTTGTAGCACTTTGTTCTATATAATACTTAACCCCATGTAACACTTAGTGTGTAGCACTTAGCTCTATATGGAGCGGAAACATATTCAAATAGGAATATGCTAAGTCGCACTTAGCTTAATGCAGCACTTAGGCTGCCGACAACATATTCATATAATACACTACAAGTAGTTAACATAATTTATAATTAACTACAAATTCCTCCCACAAAAAGGCTAACTACAACTAATTTAAATCATTATAAACTATATTAACTCTTGTCTTATATCCAATGTGGGAGTATTGGAGCTAGGGGTGTTACCAATTTAAACTGCAGCTCATCTATCAGCTTGCACTACTAAAACTCCCAAAACAAGCAATTCAGGCTGCAATGTGCTCTCTTCAAAGCAGCAGAATAAAAACAAAAGTAATGTCAGACCCCCAACATTTGTCATCTCAAGACAATAGTAAATCTAGATGGGTAGTATCGAATCCATACAGATGAATATCAGTTTCTTCCAATTGCTGTAAACTTACTTCTGCATATCAAAATTAAATAATATACAAAGATAACGTAAATCATTATAAGAGGCAAATGGATGAGAAATGTCTACAAGACTATAAAACTAAGCTCATGAACCAATCTAATCCCTAAAAAAGGGGAGGGAAAAAAAAACCCACTCAGACACAAGCACCATCTATTTTATTTGTTTTGAAATAAATTTACTAACAAAAAAGGGCTACCTAGAAAGAACAAGGGAATTTATGACAATAAATGTGTTTTTTTTTTTGCCGTTAGGAGGAATTAGTGGCATAACCTAGGTGATAAAGTTGATGATCCATAAATAGCAAGAAATTTCATGTTCATGTTTATGCCCCATTGAGGTGTCTCCTCGTATTATATTTAGGTTTACACAAATCGAGTAAACAAAACCTAAAGGAAAGATAGATGGCTTAAATTGACCTTAAAAGAACTTGAAACGACATGGAAGTGTCTTGTATTTACAACCATAATCTCTACAAAAAAGTTTGTGTCTCATTAAGTGCATAACTGCAATTAGTATAAGTTGAATTTCTAAGCTGATTTCACATGCCATTATTTTTTTTTTCAAAAATGAGTGTTGTGAAACATGAGCAATGCCCGTAAGAAATTCTCGAACATCAATAGAAAGCAATGTAGTTTAAGACCACGAAAAAGATATAACCTTTTTCGAAAAAAAATAATTGAAATAACATATTTTCTTTAGTAAGATAAATACTAGTAAGTCAAAAGTAATGTCCAAAAGGAAACTTGAAGACCTTCAGGACCATAAAATTAGGTCAATTCCTTATTGTTCTTGAATATAAATTCCACATACTATAAACCAGTATCCGTATGATTTGTAGACATGGATACGCGTATCATATTATGGCACAATCATGGAGTGTTAAACATGCATCCCCACAATATCTAGGTAAGGGGCATAGTGTGCAGAAAAGAAGCAAGATTATAGTTTGACAGTATGCAAATTGGGGATTTTTGGGAAGAAAAGAGGAAGTTATTTTGGTAGGAGTTTGAGAAAAATAGGAAATAAAATTAAAAAGATAAAAATTAATTGAAGTCTCACACCAAGGTAATCTCAACGAATCCACAATGAAATATTTATTCTTATTTAGCAAATCACCATGCTAAGAACAAAAGAGATTTTCAATTTCAACATCTCATTCTGCTTGAAAATTTTGTTACAAACCTTATTAATAAGAAAATCAAAAACTAGTAAAATCCCTAACAATAAAATCAAATCTAAGAACTTTGATAATAAAACCTAAATCAAATAAAATTTCTAATCAAATATAAGCCTTTATTGGCCCCATTAAATTTACCCAGCTTCAAAACATTCATTTCTTGTGAATACTATGATAAAAATCGTTCTAATTGTAGACTGAATTGATCAGTATCCTCACATGACGCATCTCAACCAGGACGTGTGTTCATTAAGTCTAAACTAAGGCGGTGAAAGTGGAACTAATCTCTATTACGAATTAAGTTCAGACGATAGTAGATCTATAGCGAAACTTGCATTGAAGATAACCTAATAATCCTCATTGAAAATCGAGCTGATATAAAAATCCCACGAAATATCCAAGCCATAGATGGTGGAAGTCATCCTCATCAAAATTTTATAAGAATCTCTGCTTTGAATGTGCAATTTTCACATAAGTCTGGAGGGAGCCTCTCAAGGGGATTGGTACTATCACCTCATTATCAATAATAAATTCCTGCCAGATATTATGTGGATATGCATTAAATTTATACTCATCTTGCAAATTATTATTTGTCTAGATATCTCATCATACATAATAGGCAAATGCAATGCAAAAAATTCACGAGGTAGTGGATTGGGAAAGAGCATGATGTAGGGAGACCTCTTGGTGGCCGGACAGGCATGGATTTGAGTGTATCTGAACCATCAATGTCAAGGATAAAGTCGGATTCGTCGGTGAATCTAATTAGTGATGTTGTGATGCGTGACCTTGACAACTAACCTATAGGAGAGCGACGTCCATCTCCAATCTCATAATGGCGAGGTTGAAGAGGGCCGAAGATTGCTGGATAGTCCTTGTAGAGAATCTAAGATGTTGCCGAATAGATTCTCTGAACTCGACCGAGATGATGTGATTGGCAATGATATGATGATTAGCGATGGAGGCACCGACAGTTGTCGAGGTATGCAGTTGGAGGCAGTTGCTCTCATAGGTTGAAGGTGATGATGGCTTCGTGCTTCAATCCAGGCGCGAGTGAGTCGATGAAAGGGCCAATCTGACGAAGATGAAGTGGTGATCGGAAAAAGAAATTTCCTTTTCTTTTCCTTCTATGTTCGCCTCCCTTTTTTCTTTTTTTTTCCCTCTTTATTTATTTTTTTTTTTTGAATTTTCACTCCATTTAACTTACTGTTTTTTATTTTTTAGAAAAAATAAAATTAAAAAATACCACGAAAATGGATTTAGGATTTTGAAAGGCAAAATTTTAGCTCTAGTACCAATTTAACATAGGACGGAAGCAAGATTAGCGTTCGATGGTGGGAAAATTAGAGATTTTAGGGAAGAATAAAAGAAATTTAGGTTTTGGTAGGAATTCGGGAGAAATTGGGAATAAGAATAAAAAAATAAAAGATTAATTTAGGCCCATATCAAGGTGAACTTTCACCTACTCTCAACGAATCCACGATAAAAGCTTTATTTTTATTTAGCAAATTATCTTGTTAAGGACAAAAGGTGTTCTCAATTTCAAAACCTCATTCTGCTTGAAAATTCCATTTACAAACCTTATTAATAAAAAACAATCAAAAGTAAAATCCCTAACAATAAGAATAAATCTAAGAAGATTTTTAACAATAAAACGTAAATCAAATAAAATATTTAATCAAATTTAAGCCTTTGGTGTCCCTATCATAGTTATAAATGTTTTATTAAAATAAATATTATATATATATATATATATATATATATATAGGGATTACTGTAGGTGAGCCGCCAGCTCAGGAAAAGTTACGTGAGTTAGCGACAAAACTATAATCATCCAATGATTTTTCTTCAATTTTTTTACAATTATAATCTCTACCCTCTTAACTTCTTTCGGATTAAATATCATACATTTTGGAGTTCGTTTACCCTTTCATCAAATGCATATAAAATGTTTTATTTATTGAAAACCATTACTTTTGTGTTAACTTGATGGAGGACCAAATCAAAACTAAAACCCAAGAAATTGGGTATAAGTGAACCCTAAAGAAATTTTTCAAAAAAGATTATTGGAGATAGTGGAAATGAACTGTAGCTCAGGTAACTTGCGTGGGCTATCAGCTCATTTCCATTTTTCTCATATATATATATATATATATATATATATATATATATATATATATATATATATATACATACATATTTAACTTAATTTACACGTAATTAATTGTTATTTACATAAACAAAAAGCTAATTAGTAAAATGATCAATAAAGCATTCAGTTTTAGTCAAAAGAGTGGCATAACATAATTTCATGTTATACGTAATTAAGCACCAGTTATACGTAATAACAGTTTTACAGCTGGAAAATTTGCATTGCATGCATAATAGTAAATAGATCAAAAACATACATTCGGAGCACCAGATATGACTTTGGCAACAGCTTTCTTGCAGGAAACTAACTCTTCCATAAGGCTATAATTTGTGTGCAGGCCTGATAAATAATAGCGATCTCAAAATAAATAAACATAAAAAACACATGTCATATTTAATTAAATTGAAGAAGGAAATTGGTACACACGCCCAGATGTATCACAAAGAACTGCGTCATATCCTTGCTCCTTCCCCCTTTTTACAGCCTGTGAGAGAACTATTCAGAAAACAACTTTAGATTCTATGTAAATCATGTTATCTCAAACAGAAGTGATGGCTACGCTTAAGGTGCAGTCTAGGATCCAAATCCAAGCTGCGATTTCAAGTTATTTATTTACCTGATGGGGCCTTGACTTTTTCCCCTTCAGCCACAACTATCTCTGACCCTGTTCTCTCAGCCCACACTTCCAACTGATCACTAGCTGCTGCCCTAAATGTATCCCCAGCTGCCATTAATATCTGTTATAAATTCAGAAAATATGGTCACAGCATTTGCACTGGTGAGTGGTGAAACTACAATCTATGAGAATAACATGTAATATTCTAAGTCCTGTCTCTCAAAAAAAAAGCTACTTTCTATTTCCATGCATGCTAACTGCTAAGCCAATGTGTAAATTCAACTTAAAATAAGCTTAAACTAACTTGTATACATGCCATGTAAATGGAAACATGGAGCATTTACTATGCTCGGCCACAGTTCATAATGATTTTGTGTTAGAATAAGGGTTAAAACCCACATTTGGGAATTGTAACAGGATTAACGTTGTTTGAACGGTTAAAAACTTAAAACCCATGTTTGGGGATTGTAAAAGGACTGAGATATGTTATTTGGAGAGGATGACAGAGCCACCTTTCACTAGATTTTATTTTGTAATGTAAGATCCTTAATCATGCTAAAAATACAGAACATGCTTTTCGGAGAGCTGACATGACAACTTCAACATCAGTTGTCTGGTGCAATCAATTCATCCTTTGTAATCACAATATTTGTTTATGCTTTAAGAAAAAATCATCAAAATATGCGCATGTATATTCAAGATCTCAAAATTATGCATGATAATTTATTTAAGAAAATCTGAAGCGGTTCTTTCATGTCATAGTTTAAAAATATTATAATCATCTTCAACATTTTCTAGTAGTAACAAAAAGCCACTAGAAATAATGGTAAAATGAGCATCACGGAAAACTGAGAGATATGATGATGGGGACAATTAAGACAAGATTTGATTAAGGATTTAGTTAAGATTTTAACATATTTATTCTAAGTTAGTATCTTGTAGGAATTTTTTTATTTATTACTTGTAAGACTTTAATTTTAATTAGTGAATTGTTTTAGAGAAATCCATTTCGAAAGCATATGACTTGCTACTCATAAATCTGAAGTGATTTGTGTGAGAGTGGGTATGTGACTTATATGGGAGTGAGGCCCGAATCAATGTTGAAAAAAACGCGTTACGTAACGCGTTATAACGTATTACATAACGGAGCGAGGGTCAATCGCTCCATAACAGCCGAAAATAACGCAATGTATTGGAGCGTGCATTTTTTTCAACTAACACATGTTAAGTTACGTTATTTCGTAATGTGTTATAACGTGCATTATTTACAAACTTCATTTCGAACTGCACCCGCAACCCGAAACCCATTTTCGCAACCCGAAACCCAACTCCCTCAGCCCTAAAATCCCCGATCCCTCTCTCCCTCAGCCCTAATTCTTTCGATCGATCGCTCTCTCCCGCTCTTCCCTCCTTCGCACGGATCGCAGCCCCCCTCCGCCGCCGCTCTCCCTTAGCCCTCAAAACCCCCATCCCTCTCCCTCAGCCCTAATTCCCTCGATCCCTCTCTCCTGCACTTCCCTCCTCCGCACGGATTGCAGCCCTCCGCCGTCACTCTCCGTCAGTCCTAATTCCCCTGATTCTTCTCTTGATCAAAGCCTCCCACCTCCAAAACACATCCAAACTCCGATAGAGGTTCCACCATCGATTAGCTCGATCCTTCTTCCCCAGCTCATCCTTCTTCCCCGGCTCAGTCCTTCTTCCCCAGTCGATAGCGGCTCATCCTTTTCCCCGGCTCAGTCTCCTTCCTCATCTCCCAATTTCAGACAAAGGCTCAATCTCCTCCCCCAGTCTACATTCAACAGGTAATCTGATTCTTAGCAAATTTAATTTTTTTTACTGATTATTACCAGTGAATTAATTACCAAGAAAAACATCATTGTTTGGTGTTTAAACTTGGGATGTGGAATTAATTTCAATTGGCATTGGGGTTAAGCTTGGGATGTGGAATTAATTTCAATTGGTCTGAATGTTTTAGCAAGAAAAATTAATTATTTCAATTGGTATTGGGGTTTGATTGCTTCGGATGTGGAATTTGCACTGTTATGCAAGAAAAATACTACTGTTTGTTGTTTAAGCTTTAGGATTTAATGAAAAAATGTTTATATGACTGTTTATGATTTAAAGAAAAATGTGAGTGTTTAAAGAAAACAATGAAAATACTGCAAATGTGACTGTTTATGAGTTAAAGAAAAATGTTTGTGAGTGTTTAGGGATGTAGAATTTACTGTTTAAGTTTTAGGGAGATAAAGATTTAAAGAAAATGTAATCGTTTATGATTTAAAGAAAAATAATAGTGTAAATGTTTATGTTTTACATATCCATTTGATTATCCGAGAAATTAGAGATAAAAAAAATTAGAGATGGGGAATTAGATAAAAATTAGTGAAACTATCTATTTATACATAAAAAAATTAGAGATGCTTAGTTAACTATTTATTATTGAACTTGGAATTGTATTTTATGTAGATTGATATTTGATAATTTGAACTTGAAGAATCATGTCATTAAAAATGGATCCAGCAAAAGAATAGAAAATCCATAAGGAAGGGGAACCAAGTAATTATTTGTATTACAAATACCGCAATTATCATATAATAGCTGGGTTCACTCGACTTAAATATCATTTGGTCGATACGAGGCACTACATTAGAATGTGTGAGCGAGTCTCGACAGATGTAAAAAAAGCATGTAAAGATGCTTTAAAGACCACTGAATTAAGAAAAAAAGAAAAAGACTTTACTGAGCCGTGAAATTGGTAGAATGAGAGAACCAGATGTTGAAATATTAAGCCAAGGCATCTCTGGGGCTGAGTTCTCTTTTATTTTAGCACCACACTTCCACTGGTCTATGTACTGCATGAGATAGATTCAGATGTGAGGCCTTCCATACCTTTTCTATATGAGTATCTGAACAATTAAAAAAAGAAATTTACCAATATTTGTAGGGGTTGTAAGAGAAAGTACATGTCATACTGGAATTTGAATGATAAGAGATGGACATGCATGTTGTACAGGCCCTTCCATGCAGTGGCTTACTTTCTAAATCCTAAATGGTTTTACAATGATACATTCTCTAATATTCCTGAGGTTAGAAGAGACCTTTGTGAATGCATGCAACGAATGATCCCCGATCTCAATAAGTATGCACAAACTGATGTGGAGCTATATCAGTATAAACAGAAACTTGGAGAATTTGGATCCCGCTAGCTCAAATGACTGCACGCTCGAAGTTCTGGTATAATCTTAATTCATTGTTTTCATTCTTAGCGTTCTATTTGTAGATATATCATTAAGTTATTTTTTGCATTTTTAACACCAAAATTAATTACCTATTTTAGCTGCCTGGTGGGAAAGATTAGGAGAGGATGTTCCGACACTCTAAAAGTTTGCAATTCGAATCCTGTATCTTACGACTAATGCTTCTAGATGTGAACATAATTGAAGCACCTTTGAACAAGTATGAATTTAAAAAACTTAATATATTATTTTTTAAGTACTTTATTTATCATCACACTCATATAACAATTCACAATTTTGTTAAAGGTGCATTCAAAAAAAAGATGTCGCTTGAAACAAGCATGCCTACATTCTCTCGTGTACGTCATGTATACTATAAGCTTAGAGAGAAATATTCGGAGGAAGCGAATGAATTTGGATCCAATTTTGATTGATGAGGCCATACCAGAGATGAATGGTTTGTTGAAAGTGAAAAGCCTTATCTTTCAGAAAATCTTGGATTGCTAAATGAGCCTACTGATGACGATTTTAATACAAAAACGAATGATTTCTTAGAAGTCACTGCAATTAATAACAATCAAAATGTTTTTCCACCCACTGTGGATAAGGGATACAAACAAAATGAAACTGAAACTCCAGCAAAGAAACGAAGAGTCGATACTTGTAAGTTATCCAATTTTTACAATTCAATATTCTTAAATGAATACTCTACTATCATGATTTGAGTATCTAATAACATCTTAATTTGTATATCTCTTGTGTAGCATCTTCTTTGACAAAAAAAAACAATTGATGATAGCTTTGATGAGACGAGGGATGGTATCGATCCGGAAGATACAAACTACATTCTGGAGGAGGATGATTCTGTTATTGTAGATTAGATGATCACACGGATTTATCTTCATGTTGGAAAAACAATATTTTGTTGTGTATGACTTAAAAAATTGTTGTGATATTTGGTATGAAATTTTATAATTTTTCTATGCCTTTATATTGATTTTACAGTATTTTATATGATTTTTTAGATTTATTTACTTATTTATGAAAAATATTAAATACAGTTTTATATTTATTTTAATTAAATAAATAGAAAATTGCGTAACCTACGTTATACGTTACGTTATTTGCTACATAACCTAACCAAAAAAAAAAAAACGTTACGTTAACGTTATCGTTATTTTAAGTATTGGCCCGAATATGATCTCCAATGTACCAAATCCTAATTTTATCCTCGAATCCCTAATTCTATCCCCAAATTTCCACCATTAACCCTAGTTTTCTTTTGTCTTGCATCAAATTTAGTATCAGAGCTAAAATCCACCATTTTATTATTCCATATTCTTCTAGTTTTTTATTTTAATTTTTTGGAAAAAAGAAAAAAAATACAAAAATCAACCAACACCAGCACCTATAGGCACCCCTTGTCAATCATCAGTACGCTCATCATTATCGGTTTAGCATAAACCCTAATTTGGTATCAAAACTAAAATCCACCATTTTCTTCTTTCATCTTCTTGTTTTTCATTTTAGTTTTTGCAAAAAAGAAAAAAAAATTAAAAAAATCAACCAATATCAGCCTCTACAGGCACCTCCAGTCAATCATTAGTATGCTCATCATCATCAGTTCAGCACCCTCATCATCAATGGTTCAGCCCCTTCATCATTATCGACAACAACATTATTGATCATCATCCTCACCATCATCTCGACGACATCCATTATTATATCCCATTCTGAAACAATTTCGGATTCAAAATAATAATGATAGTGACAACAACAGCTTTTAACATTGAGTCGAAGCCCGCATCCCGATTATCGACATTGATCACTCCTCAGCAGCGTCGGTCACTATCCAATCTTCCATCGCCACAACTTTGTCAATTGGAACCCCTTCCTCCTTTCCTGAAGCATCGTCGAGCCCTAGATCCAGAACTTCTCTTCTGGAGGATCATCAAGTAGATCCGCATTCGTCCGAACCCTCCGACCCAGATCCAGGCTTACCAAACTATCCCGCCGCCTCCACTCCTCAATTTTGGGTAGCACCTACCAATGTCGCCCTATGCCGCTCATGAGCCCCTCATGCCATCACTAAGAATCCTCGGTCTCTGATGCCTAGCCACCCCTCATCATTGCCAACCTCTACTGATGCCACTCTAGTTGCTAAACATCGCCCTTGTCCTACACGCAGTAGTTGGCGGAACCAATTAAACCTTCTGTCGCTCAAATCGAGCGCCGACAATCGCCCTGCGCATCTTCGCCACCTCAGGCATTTAGAATAAACCATTCCCAATACTTGCCGCATTTGCAGCCTTGCACATCAATCATCATTTTCATCCTCAATTCTGAAAATTTTAGTTCGCGACTTTGAATAAGTCTCGAATTAAATTTTGGGCTCCCTCAACAGACCTGACCCATTTTTAGCAATTCGGGTCTACTACTACAAATCAAACCCGATTCGAGTCCATCAAATCCAACTTATTGAAAACAGTAAGGGATTAGAGCTACACAAAACCCGATCTACAAGCTTCTTCATACCCGTTATGGGGTTTTTACTGTTCAGGCTCGTTCGAAACTTGATTAGCATCCAATTTGAGCCAAAGTTAAGCCGTTGCAACTATTAGGTATGTTCTAAACTTTGTGCGACGAAATTTAGAATTTATATGGGATTGATATTTTATGAAAAATTCATAAACACTAGAGTTGATTTCAAATAAGTGGAGCGCGATATAGATAATGTACTCCTAGCTTTTCATGGTGCTAATAATCATAATTGTTGTGAAAATTGAGAGAGACATCTGAAATAGTTCTTCCGTTATTTTCTCTTGAGTTCCGAGTAAAAAATGCTTTTATGTTTGTTTTAAGTTGGTTGGATAAGCTTTTGCCTGGTACATAGGCATCTACAAATTTTGTCCAACTTGAGATCACTTGCAACTTCATCTTCATACACATTATGTTCCGCAACTTCTTTCAAATAGTTAATCAAAATCTTTTAAGGCCAGACAATATTATTCTAAGTGTGAAGAATATGAACACTTTACTCATTAGTGTCCCTTGATATAGTATTCTATCAGTAGAGGGTTTTGGCTCTTCGATTATCAGTATATTTCAAAGAGTCGATGTTACCAATATGGCTGCTCCTAAAAGTATAAGTGATGATATGGATGAGACGGGATCTAGTGTAGGACTTGTCTTAGATCTAAAGTTTGTCGATTAGATTTTCCAATCTAAGCTGCCATTGCCAGAAGGTGTTGTTGAGTTGCCGCCAGTAGAAAAAACTTCCTCATTGTTTATTGGCATTCATAGAGATTTTTTGATAATAAACTCTGTATTGGTAAAACCATCTTTTCCGTTGTGAAATTTTCCTTAGTCATAAGATTTTATGATGACTATGATCAATTTCAAATCTCTTTATCACAACAGGTATGCTTATAGGAAATTAGCCTTATTATTGTGCAAAGTATTCTGAAATCCATTCGTTGATATCGAGATCATGATCAACTACTCCATGTTACATCTTCGAGTCTTGTTTTTGCAGTCGAGATTAATTCAATTCATTTGACACGATTACGTTGAATATAGGTGAATTCCAGAAGTTGCTATAATTATGCCCTCTTATTCACTGAAGTTGAAGTTTCTAAGCCTGGGAGAAATAATGGGACAATTAAGGCAAGATTTGATTAGGAATATATTGCTCGTAAGACTTTAGTTTTAACTAATAAATTGCTCTAGAGAAATCTATTTTTAGAGCATGTGACTTGCTACTCTTATCAAGTGATTCGTATGAGAGTAGACCTAGTTGTGAGACTTGAATCTTATATCCTTTGTATCAAACCCTAATTTTATTTTAAATTTTTAATTCCATCCTGAAATCTCCACCACAAATCTTAATTTCCCTTATGTCCTGTGTCATATGCTCAAAATTAATAATCATTGAGCTATTAAATTAATAATATTGAATAATAGAACATCTCAAGGGATTAAGTCGAGGCGCACTATTAAATTAATAACTATTAAACACAATTTAGATTGGCTACCAGGGTTAAGACGGTAAATATAATGAAAATTGAGATGCAATAGCTATTTCACAAACTGAGAATTTAAAATTAAACAATTAACATAGTTGGTTGGCTTCCTAACATAGTAATCAATCTCATGGATCAAATATGCCAAGTCTTCATGATACATAACTGTCTCGGGCAGTTAGGGCCAATGGTTCTTAGGAGATATCATGCATGCCTGCATAGTTATAGGCCAGATCTAGTTTGGTCACGATAATATTTTGTACTGATATATAGTTTTTGCTCATCAGGAAACTGGAAAAAAAAAATGTACTTCCATGGTTTTAGACATATCATATCTTCTTTTGTTTATACGGGTTTATGTTTGTGATTACCTAAACTCAAAATATACCAGGGAATACAAGTAATTATTCGATGAAAGACTCACCTTCAGACCTTCATTCTTTAGCCTTCGAGCAAGCTTTCCTATATAAGTAAAAAAAAGAAACAGATGAAAACTAACATTGACACACTTTGTCACTTTCACGAATATAGTTGATAAATATAATTCAACCTATTGATTATTAGGTGCATCAGATTAGTAAGAAACAGTAGGACCTAACCAAATATGTTCGCTACAATCTCCTAAGGGCAGCCTTACTTGGACAAATGCCAAATTATCCAAAATGGTAACCTCTAATTGCTGTTCAAGTATTTCACGAAGGTTTGAGCATTTGAAATTTTTTAAGACTAACCTAACATCCAGAAAATCAATAAAATAGGAACTTTTGGTTTGTGACAATGCTATAGTAAAGGAATTAATATGGGAAACTGATCCACTCTTACCAAATGCAAAAACTCAAGATGATTTGCTATATATTAATAGTGACTTAGAACCAAGTTATCAATTAAGATTCAGGATCGGGTTTCCTTGAAGCGGCTTTTGCAGCATAATAAAACACAGAAACTTAAGAGAATCCAATTAAATAGGATTGTTTGGTAGAGTGTATCTTGCATAGTGGTCACTGGTTGACTTGTTCTACGGTTTTAATTTGTGCCTCACAAAAGGAACTGTAGGCCTACAGCCCAGCTAAAGATGTACGAAACTAAAAATCATAGCACAGAAGAGCTACTTAGTTGTCCTTTTCTTTGAAGCCAACCATATGACCGGCCCAGTGTCACATTCACTTTAAGATCCCTTTTCTTTTAATTAAGATTAATGAGGATTTGCATAACTTTCCACAATTTAGAGACACAGGAACTAGGAAGGAATAAACCACAAAACCTATCAAAGGCTTCTACGTCTTTTTTTAAAGCCTATTTAATATTTATTAGAGCACAAGAAAAACTATAGGAAACATTTCCAATGAAAAGATCAAGATGGGCTCAGATGTTCAAGTGCACTCCCTAAAATAGCATCTGCTACAGGAATGAATTAGGCCTACCTAGAGTATGTTATTGTTTGATTTACGCAATGAAATAAGGATTTCATACACCATTTTTAATTCAACTCAAACATATGAGGAGAAACATAAATTACACAGTTCTCTAATCAGTCAAAAGCTTCTCAGTATTCCAAGTCTCTCCAGCTAAAAATAAATTTCACTTAAAGATGGAAGGTAAAGAAGAAATTTCAATAAATATATGCGATAGAAAATAGTGACCTCTACATTTTCTGCTGATAACGCTCATCATTCTCCATCCCTCTCTCTCCTTTCCTTCTTCCTGAACAGCTCAACTAAATATGTCATCTATAAACATTGCCAATTTGCAAATATATCCAATATTCCTGGCTCCAATACCATAAACCATCGATACTGATTCTAAACCCCTACCACCTCCCTTCACTTTTCTATCTTCATCTATCATCAATTTCTTGTCTCCTTCAGCTTTAGCCTCCAACGCACCTTTTTCTTGAACTTGCAACAGTCACCTTCCTAAAAATTTCTATCCTTGGCCACTTCATTTTCCGAACCTCTCCTTCCCATTGTTTGCCACCCTGTGATTCCTCCTTGAGTTATACATCACGTTTTTATTTCTCTCTTCAAGTTGAGATGGAAACATGACAAGCTCAACCAACATTACTACAATTAGACCACCATATGGGAATCAAATGATTAGTGTCCCAACCACTGACCTTCTAGGCAATGGTAATGTTGGTGATACCTTTGACATAAGTGATAGCTAAATTGGTAGATGGGGTGCTTCAGTGTCATTGATAAGTTGTAGTAGCTAATTCCTACTTCAACTTCCATCTGACAACTTATTCCTATTTCATTACTAGTTATAGGGCATGCTTTCTCTCCTGTCAAGCTAAAACTCCCCTTGATTGATGGTTCATTGGTACGTTAGCAATTTGAATTGCCAAAGGTCAGTTTTATCCTTGGTTGACCAATTTTAGCCAACCAAATATTTTGGACCTTCCACTTTTTTTAGATCCACAAGGTTCAAAGAACTTCACTAGGTCCACAAGTCTGAGAAGGATCTTTACACCTGCAACTTATTTCTTTGACAAGTCTAGTGTCTCCCACATGTTTCCTTCCTCAGCAACCTCACTAACCGCATCTTTATGCCCTGACCGCTCACTCATAGTTCACACCTTTGGAGGGTGTACAGGAACATGTTGTACACTCTTGCAATGTTCCTAGAGTTTCCCACTCTTATTTTGAACTGCTCAATGGTGAGGCATGTCAAATATTGCTTCTTTACCTTTAGGTCTATGTGATGTGCCATGTCTGTAAGTTATTGCACTCTAGAGTCTGATGGATTAATGTTGTAACTGTGCTCAGGGTAGCTAAGAAAAGTTGTGAAATATGAAAAAGGACACGGACACGAAACACATATATGACATGATATAGAACATGGACAAAAGTAGGATATAGGGACATGGCGATATAAATATGTGCGTAGTTATGCATGGGATATATAATGCGTATCAAAACTCATAATCAAGAGATGTTTTTTTAAGTAAAAAGAAAAGAAAAAACTCTTAATGATTTAAAATATTCGTTCTAACTAACTAATTATATATAGAAAAAAAATTTGTATAGAATATAATGGATCGGTATCGTTAAACAAAACAATTGAAGCCTCGATACGTATCCGACATCTTCTCCTCAAGGCAATATTTGAAGACTTTATCTTTGCAAGGTATTCGGGTGCTATTAGTTTAATATTCCTTTTATGTCAAAAAGAATTTTTTGCATATCCATTTTAAGCAATGTATGACCCTATAGTGCTCAACATGCAATCTGCATGACTTTTTGAAAGCATACATAGTCCCCACATATTATCCGTTTTGTATGACTATTTGAAAAATGGACATAATTTTGACATACAAGTTTTTGAATTTTTAAAATTCCACAAGATTTTGATGTGTCTGATAAGTACCATCAAGTATCATGTAAGTGTCGGTGTCTGATACAAACATGCCACTCATATTGAAGTGTATGTGCTTCATAGGCGAAAAGCTAACAATGCAAAAAATTGAACTTATGGTAGTGCCTGTGACAATATTTATAATTGCCATTTCTAACTATCAAAGGTGATAAATTGAGTTATTTGGTGTTTTGAGTTGGCGTTCATTTCCATTTGGTTCCACTGTTTTCCATTCAAGTTCTTTTTTGCATTCTCTAACATATCCTTTCTTTACAAAACAAGATAGTCCGATGTATGAGACTGTAACGGTGTAAACATAACGAGGCTTGGGGAGGGTTAGATGAATGCAGCATTGCACCAGCATTCCGAAGAGGCTGTTTTTATGACTCTAACCAATGATATTTCAGGTCACAATGTTCAACCTTACCATTTTGCCAACGCTTGCCTCTAAAGGATTTACCAAGATGATTACAAAAAAATAACACGTCTAGAGAAATTGCATTACCTAAGGAAGTAGTCTTGCCTCCACCATTGACACCAACAACCATAATCACCGCCGGCTTCCTACAACCAAAACTCCCCACAATCAAAACAAGAAATCGAAACCACAAACACTATAAACACAAATAAAAACAAAATCGAATACCTAAACCCCAGCTGCAGTTCGGTCTTCTTCCCTTTGCTCGTCAACAAATCAAGAACACTCCTCTTCAACGCCTCCTTAATCTCGGCCCCCGACTTGAGCTTCCCTGCCATTATATCCTCCCTCAAACTATCCACAATCTTCATCGAAATTCTGGGCCCGAAGTCCGAAACCAGCAGCGCCTGCAAAAAGATCAAATCTTTTCCAAACCCCCAACAAATGTAACCAGAATTAGGAAAAGGGTTTGTGGAAATTGACCTCCTCGAGCTCGTCGAGCACGCGCTCGGAATCCGAGAGGTTCCAGTAGAGAAGGAGCTCATCGATGACGGCGAGATTCTCTCGGGTTTTGGAGAATCCCGAGAAGATTTTCTCCACGTCGCTCTTGGCCTTCTCTTTGATCAAGCGGCCAAGCTTGGTGAAGAACCCGGTGGTCTGGTCGCCAGAGGAGCACCGGACGCCGCCGGATGTCGATGGTGGCCTACGGCGGCGGGAGGTGGCGGGGAAAGTGAAGGGTTTGAGGTGCCAAGGGGCAGAAGCTACTGCCATTTTTTTCTCTCTAGCTGCTCACTTGCACTGTTGCAATTTTGGATAGGGGAGGGGAATTTCTAAATGAGCACTCTACTGGCCTTAGTGAGCACACCATTCTTAGTGAGCCCACCCTCTTATAAGAGAGAATTTTCTTAGTTAGTGCAACTTTTTTCCCATAGTGCTCTGACCAACTCTTTTCCCCGCCCACATTGCAAAAATCCCCCAAAATCCCTCTGTGGCGAGCTCCAATGCGTGCCTCCCCTCTCCTGTGAACTCCCAATCTGCCATCTTTTCAACACCTGTCCGGACACTAGAACTTGGGCCCAAGAGGTCTGTCCGGGTACTAGTACCTGCACTGCACTTATGAATATAAATAACTCTGTTTACGATAAAGAAATAAATTTAGAGTTAATATGTTATGTTATAATATTAGCCCAAAATTGCTTTTCACAGCGAATAGATTCTAAAGTGATTTATCAGATTTCTTTCATGGAGTGCAGGAGTTTTTTTCTTCCTTCACATAGATTTAATATAAGTAGAGATGAAAATGAGCGAGTATATGGACCTTGACCATCATATTTAAGATTTTAAATTAAAAATATTTTTTTTTCTAATTCAAAATTTTGAATAATTCTAACCAAAAATTGACTCTTGACATGTATATTCTCATCCCTAAATGTAAGTCCACATATTTTTCTTCCTGAAACTTTTATTATTTTCTGTAATTTTTACACACCTTAGTTTGGGCCAAATTTAAATATTAAATGTAATTATTACCAAATTGATTTAATAACCAATGCCAAACGTAAACTTGTAAGTTTACAAGGAAATATCTTATTATACATCTTGGTATAATCTGGTGTTTGAAAGAGAGTAGTTTAGCATTAGGGTACAAAATTTGTATTTTTACATGGGAATCCTAGAAATAAAATTTACATTGATGAAATATTCAATTATGTGGTTTGGGCTTCCCTATTTTGTTGTCCCGTTAATAAGAACAATTTGTTCTCTACTCGTTATATATATCTATTGATAAGGAATAAATTGCCAGTGTATATATATCAGAAGCTTACTGCAAGTTAATTCACTCAATCAATTCTCTAATTTGATTGATAGTGTTAAGTTAATGAAATCTAATAAATCATACATTATTTTCTATCTAGTACTTTAAGTTATTAGAATTTAGGATTATATTTTATTTTATTAATTTCAGTTATTGAGAGTTGTTCAGAGATTTATTGTAACTAAATTATTATTTAATTTTATCCTTGTAAATGCCGTTTTGGCTATTTATGTACACAGCTGAATCTAATAAAATATGCTTGTACAATCCAAAGTTCATCATAATTCATCATAATGCAAGTTTCTCTTCACTGTCCAACATCCTTTTATAACATATAAAGATTCTTGTTTCCAAAGAAACACAACACAAGTAGCTTTTTAAATTTCAATAAAGCTTAAATTAGATTACATATACAATAAAGCTTTAAACACTATAAGGCTGTGCTTGGACATCAAAAACAAAGTGGTTTGGAGTGTTTTTAAATTATGTGTTTTGGAGTGTTTTGGTAGTACGTATTTTGGAGTGTTTTTACTATGGATTTCGAGGTGTTTAAGTATCCACTTGCGAGTTTAATTTCTCATGAATTTCATGGGTTCCATAAACATATAAAAAACAAAAAATATCATTCTATACAAATTATATTTAAATTAATATAATTATACCTAAAACAAAATATCGACTTTTTAGACTGGTAATATGTCTCATTATATTATCCCCTACTTGCTTATTTCGCAATTGAATTATTTTTTTCCTCAACATAGAAAAACTATTCTTCGGAATATTACTAAGTTTATTAGAGATTTGCATCATAACTTTTTGAGATTTTAATTGAAAAATTAAATAAACAAAAAGAACAATGATATGATAATTTTGAGAATTTAATAGAAAAATTTAAAATAGAAAGATAATAAATCATTCTCACCTGAATTGAGAAGAAAATCCTAATTTCTTCAATAGAAGAACAAATCGGATTGGAATCGAGTTGCACTGTAAAATTCTAAACTCTCTTTAAAGAAAATAAAAGACAGATTTTTTTATGTGCAAATAAATAGCGGCTCATTTTGGAAGAGAAATCAAAAATGAAAAAAAGTGGGAAAATATAAGGTCACGGAAGAAGTTCGAATAGGAGGCAACGTCAAAAAAAAAAAAAGAAAAAAAAGACGCGGGTGACAGTTGGAACAAGAATAATTTTGAATAAAATTTCTAAAAAGCAATAAAATACAAGTGGTGTGCAAGTATTAAATTAAAAAGATCAAATTTTTATGATAGAAGAAGATAATAGAAGTAAGAACATTGTTAGAAATTAGTGGATTCTAGATGCTAAACTATTTAGATTAACTCAATTTCAAACTATAATATTTGGTTAGTTTGTTAGACTAAGGAAAGAGTAAGGAATGTAAAAATACCTTAGATCCATATAGGACGATCTGTACAGCGCTACACCGACACTGTGACTTGCAGTAATTTATCACATCACTAGACCATAACTTCGCGTTTTAGATCATTTACGCGAGGCTGGGTAATAGCTTCGCGTTTTACGCTAGCCTCGCGTTTTACGCTGGCTTGGCGTTTCTGAGAAAATTCATCTTCTTCTTTTTGCTTAGCCTCGCGTGGAAAATCACACGCTGGCTCCGCTTTGCATTTTACGCAAGAATCCTTGGCTTCGCGATTAACGCTTGGCTCAAGTTTGAGGTTGATAACCTCATGTGGTAAATCACACGCAGATTTCTCTTTGCGATTAACGTAATTAACTTTGCGATTCACACGATAGTAGCAAGCCTTGCGATTAACGCAATATTTACTGGTTTCACGATTAACGCTAAGCTCAATTTCAGCCTCGATTGGAAAATCACACACTGGCTTAGCTTTGCGATTAACGCAAGAATTCTTGGCTTCACGATTAACGCTTGGCTCAAGTTTAAGGTTGACAATTTCGCGTGGAAAATCACATGCGAGCTTATCTTCGCGATTAACACGATTGTAACAAACCTTGCGATTAACGCAAGTTTTACTGGCTTCGCAATTTATACTTGGCTCAGTTTTCTTTTAAAATTCAATAGCTTTGCGTGGAGAGTCTCCATCACACGCTGGCATAAGTTCGTGTTTAACATGATGTTGACTGGTCTTGCGATTGACGCAAATCAGTTTGCGAGGTGCAGTAGCCTCACGTTCTGCCACTTCATTAGCCTTACGTTTAACACGGGTTTTGAAGGCTCTTCTCCTTGCTCTCCGATTTCGATTGCGGAGTTGGGTCCTGGTCAAACCAGTTTCCAAGCCTTCTTCGACAGTAGAGATGCTTTCTTCCTAAACGACGGCTCCATAACTGCTGTCTCCAATGGTTCCCGTTTAACTATGGATTCCTGATTACCCGATTTACGGATATTGGAGTACACACGGTGTTAGCGCCACATTTCGATCAGATTACCTGATTCAGAGGAGAGATACTCCTCATATTTCTGTTGGTCGATCTCTACGACGAGCATATTAACGTCGGATCCGATCTTTTCTATGTTAGGTTGCGCCATGATGTGTTATATTTACTGTAAGCGCACAGTGTCGGTGTAGCGCTGTACAGGTCGTTCCACAGGGATCTAAGGTGCTTTTGCGATTCTTACTTTCTCCTCAGTCTAACGGACTAACGAAAGGTTCTAGGTTGAAGTCGGATTAATCTAAATAGCCTAGGATCTAGAATCCACTAATTTCCAACTATGTTCTTACTTCTATTATTTTTTTCTATCATAAAATTTTGATCTTTTTAGTTTAATTTTTACTTCAAGTGCCCTAAGCATGAGCTATCAAGTGTTGTGCAAGTGTAACTCATCAAAAATGCTACTTCTTATAAAAACAAACTAAATCCTTTAGATAATTCAAAGAAAAAGATAAAACCAGCAACCCCAAATCCTAACTAAGCATGGATTATCAAGAAACCTAATTCAAGTATAATCTATCAAAGTCCTAATCTTCGAGTCCTTGGATTTTAATCTTTTTATTGAAAAATCATGTTTTTATTAATTTTTATTTAAGAAGAAAAATATTAGAAAATAATTGCATGGTGGATCTTAGCTTCATCTACATCCTAGAGCTAATCTAATTAGCTACTCATATTTTTGTTAAAGAAGATCAGATTTTTATTCATGAAATGATAAATCCTAATCTATAAAGCAATAAACCCTAAAATAGAAAGCAATTAAATCTATGTAGAAAGCAAGTAAAAAGAATATCAAGAACAATGGTTTACCTCTGGACACGGTGTTGTGGCCGTCAACCTTCAGCAAAAACCCTAACTTTATTAATCCGAAAAACGAGTACAAAATTTCCAGAGCATCCCGTCAAAATACAAGGATCGGTCAATATATAGGTCTCGGAAACCAAACCCTACTTCTAGCAGAACCATAAAAACTACAAATTTACATTTAAGCCCTCGAAGAAAATCTCTCTGGAACGACTACTGTTTAGCCTCTATTTGGCGGTAGAAACCGCCAATTGGCGGCTAAACAAAGTCCAATTGCCCTGAAGTTTCTTCTACAAAAGTATCTTGTCTTGTAATCTTTATTTGATTGACTGTATTTGACTTTTACTTCCTGAAATAATTTGATCTTGTAGTCTTTCCCACTTTAGAAACTTTTCGGCCTTTGATTTCCTAGTCCAACTCTGATTTCATGTCATCTCCTTGTATAAATCGGATTACCTGCAAAAGACACTAAATATACCAGAGTAACATTTATTTATATACAAAAATAGATAAAATATGAGAGGAAAAAAATACAATATATGATATTCATCACACCCCCACACCTATCTTTTGCTAGTTCTCGAGCAAAAGGTAAACCTAAAAAGAAAAATAAAAATCCTAACTCACTTTTGCAGGAATCACGATTGCACTTAGCATGTGCAATAAGCCTTTAAACCCCTAGGTTACCCTAGTGGACGAATTGTGTCTCGTGAGGGTTTGCAGTGAATATACCCATAAAATTCAAGAAGAAAATAGATTGAGGAATAAATAAAAGAAAAATAAGGATAACCGAAAATCAAGAAAAATAAAAATTTTATACAAAAGAAAGAAAAATCTCTTTTTTTTTATAATATTTTCATCAATTAGTCTCACTAATATACAAACTCAAGAACGCATTTAGATTATCAATTTTTAAATAGAGCGTCATATCAGATACACTTATCATTTTAATCAAAAATTTAAATCTTATCTTTCAATACCTATTAACAGATAATCTATTGGCTCCTATACATCTACGTGCATGTGTGATAGTCTATTTTGGTTTTGGACTCCAACTCTAACTCATGATTCATCTCCTCTCTCATAACAAATTTTTTTTTCTCTTTTTTTTTTTAAGAATATTTCACCTTTCATGCGAATATTTACGCTTGCTAAGGCGCAACATACCCGATTACTCAGTTCATACTCTTTTCTTTTTTTTCTCTCTCTTTTTTTTAGAATATTTCACCTTTCATGCGAATATTTACGCTTACTTAGGTGCAAAATACCCGATTACTTGGATCATACTATTTTTTCACTCTTGAGGCTATTGCCTTAATACCAGGTGCACCCCATTATTTTATTCTCACTTTTTTTTTAGAGAGAGAAAACTTACTCATTCGTTATCATCTTTCTCCTTAACCTAATAAACTATTGTGAAGTAAAAAATAGATGTATACTTGCCTCAAAACTACTGTTAGCGATATTTATTTTTCGGATTTTAATCTTTTTTTCATAAAATTCAAAGTGTATCGTCCATTCTACTCTCATATCCAATTTCAAATCTAAATTTATTCCTTTATTTGTAATTAATTTGATCTATTGATGAAAATAATTTTTTTTTGTCGGTCACCCTAAAAACTAGCCAAAGCGTAAAATAAAGAAACCCAAAAACCTCATAAAAATAAAATAAAATCCTAGAAATCCTAAAAAAATAAAAAAAAAATCTCCTAATACGCTCCCCCACACCTAAACTTGTGTATGCCCTCATGCACAAATCATTGGTGCCGTCCTCTTTGCCTTCTACTAGACTCACCGAGTGCAGGACGTGCTCGTGCTGTAGAAAACTCACCCCTATCAATTTGTTTCAACCGGTGCCAAATTTTTCCAAGACCTTGCCAGACTACATTGATTTGCTTAGTGGGATCAGCTGGCAAGTCTTGGTCAAAGAAGGCATCATCCTCCTCCTCTTGTGTCAAGTCAGTGGCATATATATTCTCGTTATCAGCATGTCTGTTCCAATCTTCTGGAACAGCAGCATGATATGTCACTGAAATATATTCGGTAGCAATAAACACGCGTGAGGGTGCATATGCGTCAAATTCGGCACTAGATATAAACTGCGACACAACTGTGTAATTAAACACGGCAGAGGCAAACTAGTCCTCGACCGCATCTTAGCATCAATAATAGTGTCGAGTAGTTGTGTGCACATACAGAAGTGAGTATCTTGATGCATAATACAATCAACAACATAAAGTGTGGGCGTATAAAAAGATGACATATGTGTAATGCCCATAACATTAGTGTTGACCCAGCGGAAGTTGCGTGAATATTGCGATAGAGTGTCTTACTGCTGATCCCTTTATCACGTGTTATTTTACAGTTTAGGCCTATCCGTGTAAGATAATCCTCAATCCTACCGGGTGTGTGATTCCCGGTGTGAAGGAGGATACCCGTAGAAGCCGAGATGGCCGCTGCGTGCATTTCATATAATTGGCCGCCCCAATGGAGGTTTATGGTTTTGCGATCGTTCGAAATGTCGGATTTCGCAAAACTCGCATAAAATTCCTCCACCAACTCTGGGATGTAGAATGCATTTGGTGAATATATGAAGTAATTCCAACCCAGAGTTTCGATCGCAGCGGCAAAATAAACACTAAATGCCGCAAAAATTTCGCCGAAAATTTTCTCACAAGCAAATCTACCCATTATATCGTACTGTAATTAAAAATTTTAAATCTGATCAAACCAGTAAACATAGAAGAGAAGAAGAGTATCTCCCCTGAAGTTTCAAGGGCAAATTCCCAGAAATAGCCGCTTAATGGCGGTGAAAATCGCTATTTGGCAGCTCAGTCTCCAAGTTTGGCTGAGAACTTCGGGATGAGTCTCTAATCTGGTGAGATGGATCTTTGTAGCACCACTGGTTGGAGAAAAAATTGAAGATCCTACACTGTCCTGCAAAGAGAGAAGCAAAAACCAAAGGAGGAAGTGGGGAAGGGAAGGGGGCAGCTAGGGTTTTGGAAGAATAGATTTGGGGAAGATGAGAGATGCTTGGGTTTATATAGGGATGGAAAATTACAGTCAGCTCCTCATCTTTCCCTCATTTTGCTTTAAAACCCTACATCACGTTAGTAACATAATATACATGCTATTATACACATGACTACATGCCTTTATGCATAGATTGGATCGTGAAGTGTCACGACCTCTACATTATCGCTCACTCGAGGTTCTAAAAATGGTTTTAATCGGTGACCGTTTACTTTGAATAAATTACCATTTTTAGGATTCTCGAGATCAATTGTACCGTGATGGTGCACCGTCCGTACTATGTACGGTCCACTCCATCTTGACCTCAATTTTCCTGGGAATAAATGTAGCCTCGAATTATATAAGAGAACTTTTTGTCCAGGTGTAAACGACTTGCGAATGATCGCTTTGTCATGAAACACTTTAGTTTTCTCTTTATAAATCGTAGCAGTTTTCTTTTTATAAATCGTAGCACTATCATATGCATCCCGTATAATCTCATCAAGCTCATTCATTTGTAGTTTCCGCTGCTCGCCAGTTTTTTCGAGCTCAAAATTTAGAAATTTGATTGTCCATAAAGCCTTATGCTCAAGCTCCACCGGTAAATGATATGCTTTTTCAAATATCAAACGATATGGAGACATGCCTAGATTAGTCTTATAAGCGGTACGGTAGGCCCATAATGCATTCGCTAGTTTACAAGACCAATCTTTTCTATTGTGATTTACTGTCTTCTCCAAAATCAGTTTGATTTGGCGATTAGAAACTTCCACTTGCCCACTAGTTTGTGGATGATACGGTGTAGCTAATTTATGGGTAATGGAATATTTCCACATACGCGCCTCAAATGACCGGTTGGTAAAACGGGTACCGTTATCACTAATAATAGCTCGAGGAACGCCAAATCGAGAAAAGATATTCTCTTTCAAGAACTTGACAACGACTTTGTTGTCATTCGATTTTTCGACTATTGCCTCTACCCATTTGGAAACATAATCGACAGCGACTAATATATATTGGTTTCCAAACGAGTTGGGTAACGGTCCCATAAAATCTATACCCCATACATTAAAGATTTCGACCTCAAGGATGGGTTGCAGAGGCATCATATTGCACCGTGAAATTTTGCCTACGAATTGGCATCGTGTGCATACTTTGCAATATTCCACGGCGTCTTTGAAAAGAGTTGGCCAATAGAAACCACTCTGTAATACCTTTTCAGCCGTTTTCCTGGGACCAAAGTGTCCTCCACAAGCTAAATCATGACAAAAAGAGAGGACACTTTGTATCTCATCGTTAGGTATGTATCGACATATGATCTGGTCTGGACAATATTTGAACATATATGGTTCATCCGAGTAAAAGAATTTTACTTGGGACAAGAATCTATATCGATCTTGCTTGGACCAATGGGATGCAATCACCTTAGTCACAAGATAGTTCACAATGTCAGCAAACCATGGTTCGTGCATCAATGCAAACAGTTGCTCGTCAGGAAATGATTCGTTTATGGGGCACGAATTAGTTGGAGCGTTGGGCAGACGAGACAAGTGATCAGCTATTGAATTATCCGCACCTTTCTTGTCTAATATCTCAAGATCAAACTTTTGTAGCAAGAGGATCCATCGAATAAGCCTTGTTTTTTGCATCTTTCTTGGTTAACAAGAATTTCAAAGCAGCATGATCAGTGTATACTGTAACTCGTGATCCAATCAAGTAGGAACGAAACTTCTCAAGTGCAAAGACGACTGCCAGAAGCTCTTTCTCTGTGGTAGAGTAATTCAACTGAGCGTCATTGAGTGTTCTACTTGCATAGTAAATCACATGTGGCTGCTTATTAATACGTTGACCAAGGACGGCACCGATAGCGTAATCGGATGCATCACACATGAGCTCGAAGGGTAAGCTCCAGTCTGGCGCATGAATAATAGGAGTGGTGGTCAGCGCCTTCTTGAGCTGCTCAAATACTCTTAGACAATCAGGTGTGAAATTGAATGGTACTTCCTTGGCTAGTAGATATGTCAAAGGCCTAGCAATTTTGCTAAAGTCATTGATAAATCTTCTATAAAAACCAGCATGACCAAGGAAGGGTCGTATATCTTTCACTGATCGCGGAGATGGCAGATTATTGATGAGGTCTACCTTGGCTTTGTCAACCTTGATACCATTCTTCGAGATGACATGTCCTAGCACTATGCCATTTTGGACCATAAAATGACATTTTTCCCAATTGAGTGTCAAATGCTTCTCATGACAAAGCGTGAGAACTAACTCTAAATGATCTAGACACTCTTGGAATGAATCTCTGAAGATAGAAAAATTATCCATGAAAATTTCAAGAAATCGTTCAACCATGTCAGAGAAATACTTACCCTGCACCTTTGGAACGTGGCAGGTGCATTGCATAACCCAAAGGACATGCGTCTGTATGCAAAGGTACCGAATGGACATGTGAATGTGGTCTTTTCTTGATCCTCCGGAGCGATGGGAATTTGGTTGTAGCCAGAGTATCCATCTAGAAAATAATAGAACTAATGTCCAGCCAACCGTTCCAACATCTGATCAATGAATGGTAAGGGAAAATGGTCCTTCCTAGTTGCAGCATTAAGCTTCCTATAATCAATGCAGACTCGCCATCCCGTCTGTAAACGCATCGGGATAAGTTCATTTGCATCGTTCTTGACTACAGTGATTCCGGATTTCTTAGGCACTACGTGAACTGGGCTTACCCATGCGCTATCAGAAATAGGATAGATAATCCCATTATCAAGACACTTAAGAATATCATTCGTCACAGCTTCTTTTATTACCGGATTCAATCTATGCTGAGGATCTCTTGTACGTCGTACATTGTCTAGTACATGAATTCTATGCTGCACTATAGAAGGACTTATCCCCTTAATATCGGTCATACTCCAGCCTATGGCTTCCCTATGTACTTTCAACACTGATATGAGTTTTTCCTCCTGAGCGCCAGTCAATTCTGCAGAGATAATGACTGGTAGTGTGTCTTGTTCACCCAAGAAAGTGTACTTGAGATGACTCGGAAGGGTCTTCATCTCAAGCTCAGGTGGACACTCAATAGATGGTCGCAACTGAACTCGTGGTTCAGTCATCAATGGCTCAGGTGGAAGTTTCTATTGAGTGGAAGACACATAATTAGATGATTCATCGAGCGTCTCCAAAAATATACTCTCATCAACTAAACCATTCAGCTCATCAAAGAATTTCTCCTCTTGGTGTTCACTGGACAACCCTTGGATCATATTCACTTCTAGGGGCTCGTCATGTGGATCACTTGGTTGGCGCCCTGGATTGAATATATTCAAGTCAAGTGTCATATTTCCAAAGGAAAGTCTCATCGATCCACTCCGGCAATTAATAACAGCATTAGAAGTGGCCAAGAATGGACGTCCCAAAATAACTGGGATACAATGGTGTTGATTCACCACAGGTTGAGTCTCGAGGACTATGAAATCAACTGGGAAGATAAACTCCCCAATCTTAATCAAGACATTCTCAATCTCTCCCATAGGTGTCTTCACAGATCTATCAGCTAGCTGTAACGTAATTCTTGTAGGTCTCAACTCTCCCAGTCCTAACTGCTGGTACACTGAATAAGGAAGCAAGTTGACACTTACTCCTAGATCTAGTAAAGCCCTTTCAATCACTGTAGTCCCTATAGTGCAGGAGACAGTAGGACTTTCAGGGTCTTTATACTTTACGGGTGCTGACTGAGAGAGAATGCTAGATATGTTAGCAGCTAGGAAGACTTTCTTTGGAACATTGGTTGTTCTCTTCTTTGTGCATAAATCCTTTAAGAATTTTGCATAAGCAGGTACTTGTTGGATTGCATCAAGAAGACGAACATTGACCTTAACTTGCTTGAATAACTCAAGAATGTGCTCCACCTGAGGAGAATTTTTCTTCAATCGATTTGGATAGGGAGCCTTTGGTTTATAAGTATGGTCAATAGGAAGATCAGAATTAGAAGGATCAGATTCTTCTGTCGTGCCAATGGGTAGATCGTGGGATGATGATGATGATGAATCATGAGGTAATGATGGAATCGTGGTATCAGGGAGTGTAGCTTGCCGTGCAATAGGAGTGGAATCAGGTGGCATGGCTACGTGATTGTCAACCTGTTTGCCAGATCGAAGTGTGTGAATGGCATTAATTTAGTTGTAATGCGACTGATTCAAATTTGAGGAACTGGCATTAGGATTTATTATGGGTTGACTTGGAAAAGTGCCCTTGCCACGTTCACTCATTTGATTTGCTAGTTGTCCAATCTACTGCTCTACATTCTTAATAGATTGAGAGTTCACGAGCAAGTGCTGATATATTCTTTGAATAAAATTAGTTGACACTTTCATAAGATTCTGCATGTATGTGTCAGGGTTGGACTGAGACTTGAGAAGACTTTCAACATTCTTCTCAAGTGATTGAAGTCGCTTTTCTTGATCATTATTAGACCCTTGTTATGGATAAGATTGGTTTTGTACAGGTGGTCTATTCTGGTTGTTCTCATGGTTTAAAGCATTTGGGTGTTGATAAGCACCCATATTTGGTCTTGAGAACTGACCAGTAGCTGGAGGCTGCATGTTGGAGTTCGGGGCTCCCTGATATTGCCCTTGACCCCATGAGAGATTTGGATGACTCCTCCAGTTAGGATTGTATGTCGGAGTGTATGGATTATTAACGGGTCTTTGATACATGGCGTTATCTTGCTCAAGTGTGGGACCCATAGGATTTACTAACAATGGACACTCCTCCATAACGTGATTGGGAGTTCCGCAATTAAACCATGTGGGACTTTGGAGTTAATTCACTTGACCCACTGGTGGAGCACTAGGAGTTTCCAGTGTCTCAATTCTTCTCATAAGGGCTGCGATCTTAGCTTCGGCAGCTATAGAACTATCGACGCTATGGATCCCACTCTTATGAGCAGAAGTTGATATACCGGGCTTCTCAGTGGGACTCTCCCACTGCATAGTCTTCCATGATAAGTTCTCAAGAAAGTCCCATGCTTCATCCTCATTTTTCCTCATAAACTCCCCTTGACACATGGATTCCAGAAGAGTTTTGGATGTGTAATCAAGTCCTTTATACATGATTTGACACAACCGCCACTTTTCTATCTCATGGTGGGGGCACTGAGCTAATAAATCCTTAAACCGTTCTAAGTATTTCCAGAAGGGTTCTCCCGACACTTGACGGAATTGATTAATTTGATTTCTGATTCTTGTAGTCTTGTGCGTGGGATAATATTTCTTGAGAAACACTGTAACGAATTCATCCCAAGTAGTGATTGAATCAGAAGGCATACTGTACAACCACTTCTTGGCATTATCCTTAAGTGTAAAAGGGATGAAGCGGAGCTTAACTGCGTCCTCCGATAAGTTTTGTAGTTTAATCATTGCGCATACTTCTTGAAATTCACTGATAAAGAGATATGCATCTTCTGAATAAGAACCAGTGAATTTAGGAAGCATACTAATGTACTGCGGTTTCAATTCATAGTGATTACCCGCTACGTGTGGAAGTTTGATGCATGATGGTAATGATGTACGCAACGGGTAATATCGATCCTGAAGGATCGGGATCGGTTGGTCCATGTTGTCTCCCATGAACAAATCTGATCTCACAAGTCGACCAAATTGATCACGGGTCCAATGTGACATAAACCAGCGACTGTGAGTATATGCGTGAACTTTCTAAACTAATGCAAGAAGTGGGGTGTGGTGGAGAGATAAAACGGTGGAATAGATATGATTAAATAAAAATGTGATTTCTACTGTTCCTATTTTTTTATTTTTTTTTAATTTTTCTAAACAACCAGGAAACAAAACTACAGAAACAGAAAAAATTTGGGTTCAGAATGTACCTTGAAGGCCGCTAAATAGCTGTTCTAGCCGCTGAATAGCGGCTAAAGTAGCAAATTTGACTTGTGCTTTTCTTACACTTGGTCCAGAGGCTCTTCCAATCCTTTAAAGCTTCCTGTATTTGCAATTTCTATTTCCTGCACACTCACACACACTGTTAATCCCGTAAAACGTCAGAAAAAGTAAGAAAAACACTGTCGATCCCCCGCAACGGCGTCAAAAACTTGGTGTGATATATTTACTGCAAGCGCACAGTGTTGGTGTAGCGCTGTATAGGTCGTCCCACAGGGATCTAAGATGCTTTTGTGATTCTTACTTTCTCCTCAGTCTAACGGACTAACCAAAGGTTCTAGGTTGAAGTCGGATTAATCTAAATAGCCTAGGATCTAGAATCCACTAATTTCCAACTATGTTCTTACTTCTATTATTTTCTTTTATCATAAAAATTCTATCTTTTTAGTTTAATTTTTACTTAAAGTGCCCTAAGTATGAGCTATCAAGTGTTATGCAAGTGTAACTCATCAAAAATACTACTTCTTATAAAAACAAACTAAATCCTTTAGATAATTCAAAGAAAAAGATAAAACCAGCAACCCCAAACCCTAACTAAGTATAGATTATCAAAAAACCTAATTCAAATACAATCTATCAAAGTCCTAATCTTCGAGTCCTTGGATTTTAATCTTTTTATTGAAAAATCATGTTTTTATTAATTTTTATTTAAGAAGAAAAATATTAGAAAATAATTACATGGTGGATCTTAGCTTCATTTACATCCTATAGCTAATCTAATTAGCTACTCATATTTTTGTTAAAGAAGATCAGATTTTTATTCATGAAATGATAAACCCTAATTTAGAAAGCAGTAAACCCTAAAATAGAAAGCAATTAAATCTATGTAGAAAGCAAGTAAAAAGAATCTCAAAAACAATGGTTTACCTCTGGACACGGTGTTGTGGCCGTCAACCTTTAGCAAAAACCCTAACTTTATTAATCCGAAAAACGAGTACAAAAATTCTAGAGCATCCCGTCAAAATACAAGGATCGGCCAATATATAGGCCTCAGAAACCAAACCCTATTTCTAGCAGAACCATAAAAACTACAAATTTACATTTAAGCCCTCGAAGAAAATCTCTCTGGAACGACTACTGTTTAGCCGCTATTTGGCGGTAGAAACCGTCAATTGGCAGCTAAACAAAGTCCAATTGCCCTTAAGTTTCTTCTACAGAAGTATCTTGTCTTGTAATCTTTATTTGATTGACTGTATTTGACTTTTACTTCATGCAGTAATTTGATCTTGTAGTCTTGTCCACAAAGACCTTTCATGCTATCTCCTTGTATAAATCGGATTACCTGCAAAAGACACTAAAAATACCAGAGTAGTATTTATTTATATACAAAAATAGATAAAGTATGAGAGGAAAAAAAATACAATATATGATATTCATCACGCCACGATCTCTTTTTCAGTAAAAGAGACGTCTCCCACTGTGGTCGTCAGTTTGTTCTCTGCAAAATTCTTACTTTCTTCCATTGGAATAACTTAATTACAATGAAAGTGAACAAAAGAAAAATAAACGAGAGGATTTATAACATATCGCTCTCTTTTACAATAAAAAGTGGGCTCTACGTAGCGATGGGATCTATCGAATAGTTCCTTTTGACGACCTGACACGGAAGTCTTCTCTCTCGATGAAGATGACGATCGGCTCTTAATCTTCTCTGCTGGTCTTGATAGATTCAAGACTCTCACACGTAACTTGAATTTCACAAAGGCTTCAAAAGATCGATCACCAAAGGCTTCAAGGCTCTCTCGCATACTTGAATTGCCAAAGGATCAAAAAGATTGAAGATGGATCTATTGAAGATGATCCCTAAAGTCTTCTCAAAGAGGTTATTTATAGACTTTAGTTTGAAAGTTCTCATAGAATAGGAATAGAAGATTTCCATAGGAATATGAATAGAAGATTTCCATAGGAATAGAAATAGAAGGTTTTCATAAGAATAGGAATAGAAAGTTTTTGTATTCATCAAGGATTCTAATCAAATATCTTAGTTTTAAAATATCTTGAATTTGAATTCTGATTGGACTCAATTTGGGTATTAGATAAGCCTAAATCTCAATCACAATCAATTTAAGATTCTAAGAATCTGCTCACACGGAGTTAAATACTCTAAATGCGGAGTTATAGATTTAGCTCCGCATTTTACTCAACATGAGGCTAAATCTTAGCCAAACGTGGAGCTACGGAATTAGCTCCGCAATCTGTATGATTATTTCCATTTTACTGATTTTTGAAAATTTTACCAACAACACCCCCTGCATGTGACTTGTTTGGCTGTCCTTGAGTTTCATCATGTGGTAATAGACTACTTTCTCTTCTTTGCAGCAGACTATGTGGGGCTAAAACTTATCCTCGTATTTCTGTTCACTTTTATACTCTTGTGAATTCTGTACGCTGATTTAGCCTTGCACACTGGTATACTATTCATGCTGGTTTAATCTCAAGTTTGCCTCGCGTCTGGATGACTTTATGCTGGTTTAGTCCTGAGTTAGTATCATGCCTTGGATGATTTTATGCTGGCTTAGCCTCATATTGTATGCGGGCATAACCTCACATTCTTACTTTGGGCTATTTGATTTCATACTCTTACCCCCAGTATGATAGAGTTAGCAAGAGTTTTACTCTCTTTTCGTTGCCTTGATGGTATTGGACAACAAAAACTCATACGATTTTCTTCTTTTTTTTTGAATTTTAACTTTTTCAATTTTTTATATTTTTTTCTTCTATTTCTTTGAATTTTTTTCTCTTTATTTTTTTGACTGGCATTTTGCCATCAAATTTTGTAGATTGCATTCGCAGACACCTTTTTCTGTTCAGATTTCAACTGGATCACGTTTGTATCAACGAATGCCTGAATTTTATCTTTCAAATCATAACAATTCTTGGTTGGGTGCCCGATGTTTTGATGGAAGAGACAATATTTGGGATCATCTGTTCTTCCAACTTTCTCTGATCTCTGATTTTCGGATAACCTGAGCATCCTTTTTTTGTTGAGCAAATTAAACAGGGTCACTGTTTGCTCATCGTTGAAAATGTATGTCCATTGCGATCTAGAAGAATCTCGATTATTTTGTGATTTTTTGTTAGTAGCAGATCTTGTGGCCATTGCCTCGTTTCCTTTAGGATGAGATGATTGTGGCTGTGGTCGATTCATGGTCATCCTTCTCTGGGCATAGTATTCATTAATATGGCAGATTATGTCCTCCGTCTACTGCCTTTATTTGACTAGATCTTTTCAGGTTTTTAACTCTACTGCTCCCATTTTGATCAATATCATAGTCTGGAGATTGTGTTTGCAAGTCTCCAATATTTCCTGCAACATGCCATGCTTGCATCGACTGACATTTCACGAAAACGCTCAGCGAAACTTTTAATCGTCTCGTCTTCCTTTTGTTTTGTTGCAAGAAGAAAGTGGCTGGATACTCCGATATCGTCTTCGAAGAAGCGAGCTAGGAACTCTCTCTCTCTCTCCATGTTAGACCATGCATTGATGGTTCATGGGGGTAACTACATGAACCAAGTGAATGCAGACCCTCGTAGAGTACTTGCGAAAATCTTCGTCATCACTGAGTCATTGCCCATGAGATAACCGGTCTGTGAAAAAATAGTACATATGTTGGTTTGGAGATCCCTTCCCATCATTTGATTCTAGTTCGAGAGGCTTATACTTTGGCAAAAATGGTACGGAATCCCACTCTATCAGGCAGGGTCTTGTAGTCCCTGTCTCTTGCAATCTTTTTCGATGCCTTAACGCTTCTATTTGACTTTGAAGCTTCTCCAATTTCTTGGCGTGAGAATCAACGAAATATTCTTCCTAATTGCCTTTTCCCTCGGCATCTGGGTTGGATTCAGTCTCCTTCTTGGCCTTATCAGAAGAGGAAGAACCCCCTGCTCCATTTTCTATGTTCTTTTGAGTGTTCTCCAAGACCTTCGCAATCATTGCTTTGAGGTCCTCGATACTCTTTTGTTGCTCTTAAATGAGGCGTTCTTGCGCCTCAATCTTTTGACTCATCTCGGCCGACCACTCAACCATGTAGATCGTCGTCCTGCCGAACCAAGTGGAAGCGTGCAATCGCGGCGTTGCTATGGCCGAATGATCGCTGAACACCTCATATTCCTTATCAGGACCCCCTGCCAATCTTTCATAACCGCAGGGAGCCGTCACACCTGACCTGAGACGTATGTGATGATATATTTTCTTTGCTTCCGTATAGTGGTATACTCTTCGATGGCTGGTTTCTTGCTCTTATTCACCATAGTTGACGTGAAAGCGGGCAGGTTTTGATCTGAGTCAGAGTTTTATTTTTATAGCCGTCTTCTTTCTAGAATATTGGATTCTGGTGTTGACAACCGATTAAATGCATATGGTTTTGGAGCTTGACAATGATAGTGACTCAAAACCACCGCGATCAACTCCTCACAGAAACAGGACTATAGGGTAGTGTCACTGTTCTTTTATTTGAGAGATATCTTCATAAATCTGGAGTTTCTTCATGTCGTACTGATATAACCAACTTTTGTGAGTGGGGCCCACTTCCTAAGCGGGATTTATTTGTCCAGACATATGACTTCGAGAAATTATGGAAGTCTTTTTTGTCAACCCCTAGTTTAGTTCGATGTCCATCATTAGGTTTGATATGTCTTGCACAAATCTGCTGGGTAGCCTGACGTGCTGATCTAGCCTCGCACGTTGGCTTAATTGAACTAGCCTCGCGTGTTGGTTTAGACTTAGTTTGGTGTTTAAGTTTACTCGTGCCAGGCTGGCGTATGGTCTTATTCATACCAGCTGATATATGTTAGGCTGAGATTTGCTAGGCTGAGAGGTGCTGGGCTGAATTTTGTCAGGCTGAGAGGTGCTAGGCTGAGCTCTGCTAGGCTGAGATGTGCTGGGCTGAGTTTTGCCAGAATGGGAAGTGCTGGACTGAGTTTTGCCATGATGAGAAGTGCTGAGCTGACCCTTACCAGTATGAGAGGTATTAGGCTGAGTTTTGCCAAACTGATAGGTGCAAGGCTGGCCTTTGCCAAACTGATGGGTGCTAGGTTGACCTTTACGAAGTTGATGGATGTAAAGCTGGTCTTTGCCAAGCTGATGGGTGCTAGGCTGGTCTTTATCAAGCTGATGGGTGTAAGGCTAGTTTTTGCCAAGCTGATGGGTGCTAGGCTTGCCTTTGTCAAGCTGATGGGTGTTAGGCTGATCTTTACCAAGCTGATGGGTGTTAGGCTGGTCTTTACCAAGCTGATGGGTGCTAGGATGTTTTTGAGCCTGATATTCTTCTTGACTTGTGCTTAGCTATTTTTGAGCCTGGCATACAAAACAAGTTTTGAGTGCTCTGCGGCACACCCTTTGATCCTGGTTGCAAATTTGAGTCCGTTTTTGTGCCGCGAGTGGTTTTCCTTTGGCGTCATATGCAGCGAGTTCTGATGGACCATAGTTTGAAAATCCAAGTGGCTGTTGATGGATCAATACCTCCTTGTCATCCAAAACTATCAGGTCATCTTTTTGTGATTTTGAATATTTTGGGCCGACCTCGACCTCAATCACCAATTTCTCCATCGTCTCTCCAATTCTGTTGACGTCATATTAGACCGCCATCTCTTCTTTAGTATAGGAGATTTCTCCCACTGTGGTCACCAGTCTTTTTTCCGCAGAAACAGGGTTGGATCTTTCTATTGCTATTGATATAAAAAAATTACAGATTATCAAAAATTCCTTTTTTTTTGGATTACAATGAAAAGAAAATAAAAATAGACAGAGAGGACGTATAGAATTCGTCGATCTCTTTTAATCAGAAGATCGTAGGATTCGAGGCAGCTATGAGGATCGATCCTTTCCCCATTGACGATCCGACGTTGATGGTTGGAGGCAAGCTCGTTTTTCTTCGCTACTGATTCTTAGAGGAAGTATGAATGCTTGCGCAGGAGAGAGATCTGGCCAAAGATTTTCGTTTTTTGTCACAAGGCTTCGAGACTTCAAGGCTCTTAGGCATAGATCGATTTACCAAAAGTCTATTTTTGACCTCTCTTGAGGGTTATTTATAGACCCCAAGTTATTGAGGGAGTTTCTTTGTAGATATAATCGAGATCCGGTTTCCTTGTAGATAGAATCAGGATCTTTTTGTAATCTCGATGAAATATACGAATGTTTTCTTGATTTGATTTGCTCCAGATTCATTATATCGGGTCTTATTTCTGCACTCAAAATCAATTAAATTCAAATTAGAATTTAATTAGAAGTTGTAGAATTTAAAATTCTTCATCCAAAAATTAATTTAAGTTTGATTAAAATTTGGATATGAGTTGGAAATTGCAAAATCAATTGAGATGAGGCCAAATAAATTGTGCAGTAATAAAGAGAGAGAGATATATAGAGAGAGAATTTTTTTAATTTAATTAATTAATTTTTTTCTATTTTCTTTTTCTCTTTCTCTTTCTTTTTCTTTTTCTTGGCTGAGCCTCGCATCGAGAGCCTCGCATGGGTGTGAGGCTAGGCCTCTATTTTTTTTTGTTTCTTTCGTTGGCCTCCCTGAGCCTCGATGCGAGGCTCACATAATTTTAATTTTTTTTAATTGTGCTTACTGAGAGCCTCACAGCCAGCCTCGCATGGGTGCGAGGCTCCCACTTAATAATTTTTTTAAAATTATTTATTTATTTATTTTATTAATTAATTACTTATTTATTATTATTCTTATTATTATTATTTGAATTCGAATTATGATTCGGATTTCGGATTCGAACTCAGATTTTGAATCCGGACTCGGACACAGACTCGGATTTTAGATTCGGACAAGAATTATTTTTATCGTTCTATATACTTTAGGTGAAAATACTTAAAAGAAAGGAGTTATAAAGTATCTTGAATATATTCTCTTTCCAAGTATGCGTATATAGAAGATTCTACAGTAATTGTGAATTTCTAGGAGATGTATTTTGTTTTCGAATCTTGATCTATGTTACTTTCTCACACCATCATTGTAGCTTAACATCGAAACAATTTTATTAAATAAAATCCATTAGTCACTAAGATAATCAATCATTATCGGAAAATTTTAGTATCGAAGAGAAGAGATTGGGATCTTTTAATTGGAATACGCAAATAGGTTAGGTGAAATGAGGTTACGTGAGGCGAATATGAGCAACTTCGTTGTTTTTGAGACTTTTTTATTAAAGTAAAGGGGATTTTACATATCTGTCCCTTATATCTTTAAAAATTAGAATTTAATCCCAAAATCTTCATATTTATAATTTAGTCCCTAAATCTTTTAACTTACCACAATTTAGTCCCTTAGTCATATTTTTGGCCTGAAATTCCCATTATACTCCTGAGCTACTTCAATTTAGTTCCTCCTCTCTTACTCTTCTTATTGGATTTCCCTCTCATTCTTCTCATATCTCTCTTCCCTCCCAATTAATTTTTAAAGTGAAGTAATTTAGAAGAACTCAATAAGAAAAGAGAAGAGAGAGAGAGGAGAAGAATGGAAAGGAAAATCCAATAAGAAGAGGAAGAGAGAAGGGAGGACAAAACTAAACTAACTCATGGGTATAACGGAAAATTCAGGCCAAATATATGACTGGAGACTAAATGGTAGTAATTAAAAAAATTTGGAGACTAAGTTATAAATATAAAGATTTAGAGGATTAAATTTTAATTTTTAAAGATTTAAGTTGTAAAAACCCCTAAAGTAAACTTTAAGATTTGGATTCTTTAAAAAATATATATCCTATTAATCATCTCCTAGTTGCTTTCTCCCTCAAAAGAAAAAGACAAACAAAAGAACAAAAAAATCTTCTTGTTCCTACTTTCCTCTTCCCGAAAATTTTACAGAAAGAGGCATTGATCGACCGTTACCCTGAATATATACTAACAACATGAGCACTTGGTTATGGATCGAAGCTTAATTTTCATCATATTCACCAAATTGCAAAGTACTATAGGTCCTAACAAAAGTAAAATACACACAAATCCCTTCGATTTCTCAATTGTCTAACAACATGAGAAGCTGCTAATCAATCTAGCTTGATGATGATCTCCGTCTCTCTTCCCTTCACCTTCCTCTTCTTGATCTGATCCCTATTTGACTCAGTGGCACTATCGGGCAGGATCCGGTTCAGCGGCTGCCCGAGCTCGTAGTCGACCTCACCATAGTCGACGATTCTCCTCCGACTCCACATTCTCTCAACGAAAGACGATTCCATAGAGCTGAGGAATGCAGAGTGCTTCTCCTCCGTCCAAGCTCCGCAGATTTCCTTCACATCCATGATCTCTGGTTAACTAAACAAATATTTCTTCAGCCGACGTTTATGATGAGGAGGAGTTGATTTAGTCGTTTGGTGGTTCTCTGTATTTATAGAGACGTGAGCTGTGGGCGAGAAAATATCGGGGGCGACAAGGGATCTGAGATATTTTTGCTGCGGTTACTGTGTACAAGGACACATACGCTGGACCATGCAAGAAAGTGGAATGAGTGTTTCGATTGAATTTTGACGGAGGGATGTTATCGGGCATCACTCCCTTGTGTTTCTGAAGCCAATTTCTTCAGTACTTCCTACATGCTTCCTCTCGCCACCAACCCTAAAATTATTGCTCACTCGTGTGGGGAAATTCTAAATGCGCACCACATTTTACTAGTGAGCACACAACATAGGGGAAGATGGTGCTCACTAGTAGAATATGGTGCGCATTTAGAATTTCCCACTCGTGTGCCGGCTGCGGGGAAACAAATGGAGCAGGTTGGGCTGAGTCTTTGTTGAGCATAAAAGGTGGGAAAATATTGCCACGTTGGATTAAATAGATTTTAACGAAACATAATTTACAATATAGTAGATATTAAATATAGTAGATATTAAATGGTCGCCTACTATGGAGAGGAGTCATGCATAGGTACAAAAAGCAAGCTCCTAGAAAGGAGAGAGTGAGTAGCTATAGGACTCGAGCATATCTCTCAGCATTTGCGAGACTCCTGTACCTCTACTTTGTCTTTGGGATCTACTTGTACTCTCCCTTCACCCAGCCGTGCTGACATCTGTATCGAATAGTAGCTTAATATCAAGACATCAGACCCCTACTCCTGAATGTCCTCCTATCCTATACCGCATCAAAATAAATAAACGTCCACAGTCTGAAAATAATAGGAAGCAATACAACGAGTATTTTCTCTACAAATTTTATATTATGCTCCAACCAGACATTCCAAAGAACTGCAATTAATAATGGTGGAACGTCGCTTGTAGTGACTAGCACGCCTCGAGATACTAGAAAGTCTACGATTCCAAATATCATAGTTAGAGGCAAAAGTCTGAGTGCCATGGAGACCCCTACGCTTAATATTCTCTTGGTTATTGAGGCAGAGGGTGCAGATGTTTTGACCTTGCCAACCAATGTTCTAAAATACGTCTTCATTATGTTATGCGTACGATTCGGAAGCGCATAATACATAAGTAGATTCCACAAAAATTAAACGGATTATACAGAGTTATACGAAATATTAATATTTTAATATATATTAATATAATAACATTTAAAAATGTATATATTAAGTGCTATAAAATTCAAGAATATTAGGAAAAAGTATAACAAAAAGATAATAATCGAATCACCTAACCTAAATATATGTTCATAATGTTTAATTTGATTTCTTCTCACTTTTGTGTTTATTTGTTTCTTCCCATAATATTTCTTGAATGTCATGATTTCAAATTTAAAACTATAAAAAAAGTAAATCCGCATGCGGATTATGTGGGTTACGCGGGCATATAATCTGCATAATCCACATTTAGAACGATTAATCATCATGTCCACATGGACAAGCTGATTTCTTAATTCTTCGTGCGTTTCAAATCCGCATACAATTATGCAGACGCATAATCGTCTGCATAAAACTTTTTTTAGAACACTCTTCTCCTATGTAAATTTTTCTAAGTATGCCCCCCCCCCTCACCAACCAAAGGAAAACTTGAATCTTATTCTAAGTATGCCCCCCCCCCCCCCCCCACCAACCAAAGGAAAACTTGAATCTTAGTAGGAAACTTTATTTGTTTGGCTTGTAAGACATTCGGATCAATGGAAACAAGTAGTTATTATGGTCTATGGTGCCAATACGAGGAGGATGATGCCATCTATATGGAGAAAATCTGGTTTATTGGGAGTAACTAGAACCTACTAGCAATTATCGGGGGCGACTTTCCACCTAGTCTACTTTTAGAATAAGATATTAATATTACATTTATTTGAAATATATTCTATTTTTGAGTAAACGGGAAATATACTGGCGGTGAAGGGAGTTCCTTCACCGCTGCTTAGGTGGCCCAATAAAATTATTACATGTGGCACCACTTAAAGGGCAATTAAGAAAATTCATTTATTTGTTATCTTGAATGGCGCCATATGTAATAATTTTATTGGGTCACCTAAGTGGCGGTGAAAGAACTCCCTTCACCGCCGGTGTATTTCCCGTTTCCTCTCTATTTTTTGTATATTTGAAAGAATAATCTAAAACAAGCATATTTAATTTTTAGATAAACTATTTCTAGATTGCCTCAAATATCTCATTTTATTACTATACGTAAAATTTTTTAATCTTTAAAGATATAGAAATTATAAAATATTCAACAGTTTAAGACACCATGTCTAATGTGGAAATAGTTTTTGTTGAAAAACAAAAGATGAATTGCTTTGATATACAAATAAATGCGTGCCCAGTAGGAATCGAACTTTATAATTTTTTTTAAACCACAAATAAATGCATGCCCAGCAGGAATCGAACCTGAATTGCTCTGATACCATGTTGAAAGACCCTTCCACTGTACCAAAACTCCGAAATTATAGTGCGGGAAATTATTTTATATTTTAACAATTTTCAATCCATTAAGCACCTTAAATATAAATGCTCGAAATAATTACGAGTTTTATATCTTATAAATGGTATTATTAGTTTACGAAAATATACATATACATTATTCTCTTGTATCGCTTCCCTAGTCCATACATTATTCGGCTTTGTTTGGTTTTGGGAGAAATAAATGAAAAGAAAATAAAATAAGAAAGAAAGTCAGTTTCTATTATTTAATTTGGAAGAAAATGGAAAAAAAGTGGAAAAAAGCAATAGAAAATAAGATAAAAAAAATTTCTTAATTTTTCTCTCTCCTAACCTAGTGAAAATAAAAAATATTACTTTGTATTTATATCTCATGAAATCACGACAAAAGAGTGAATGGAGTTTGGATAAAGTTTTTTTCCTTAATTTTTTTACTTTTAGTTTTTATTTTTTTTCCTCAAACTTTCTTTTTTGGTTTTTTCCATGCCAAACAACAAAATGAATTTCATTTTTCCTATTTTTTTTTTTTTTTTTTTTTCTCTTCCCCTTTCTATTCATTTTCTTTTCTTTCAACTTCTTTCAAACCAAACATAGCTTTCGTGAAATTCATTTGAAACGCATGCCTCATATTATCTCAGACTTCTCAGTCATGAGTCATGACAATCTCCATCATTAAACTTGATATGAGCTAGATATACTTTTCATAAAATCTAGTGTTGATCACCTCAAATATCTCATGTTATGGCATGAGAAAATGTTCTCTTTTTTTTTTGCTAATTTTCACATAAACCAAAGTTTGTTATTTGATATTTTGTTGCTGTTTACTTGTATCAGTTAACTGCAGATTGAGCAACTTAAATGATAATTCTTTTTTGCTGCTTACAAACTTTTGCATGTTAATGAAAAACAATCAAATGTAAATATATGTATACTAATATCATACTATGCATTTTCTCATCGAAAGTTGAATATTTTTAGATGAAAACCGACATTCAGAATTATTTTTTTGAAACTATTTTTTTGAAGGAGTTTGAAAAAGGTGCAAATTAAATGGGAATCTCACAGATATGTCGTGAATGATTTTGTCTCCATAAGTATAGCCAAAATTAGGGACGGTAATGGACGCGCTAACGGGCCAAATTTTGGTCCGTCCTATACAAAATTTTGAATTAGAAAAATAAAATTTTTATTTTTAATTCAAAATTTTGTAAAGAACAGAACAAAATTTAGCCCGTAAGCGCGTCCATTACCATTTCTAGCAAAAATGTATCTTTTAGATAATCTACGGAATATGCATGATATGCTAATTAAATTCTAGAATAACAAAGCACCTAGATTGATATAAATTTTACTATACATAATGAGAAACCCAATATCCAATGATTTGCTTTAATGACAAATGACCAGACAAAAGAATTGCCACAAAAAATGAATCTCCTCTCAGAGATTTGGAATGCATGTACTTAGATTGCAAGTAGCTAGGTTGTGTAAAGAATTTATACCTCAATCAGATTGCTGGAATTATGCAATTTTGAGTTGTAGTGTCCATTTTCTCTTGGAAATATTTCCTTTTCAAGAAAAAGATGCATGATCGAGATTATTGGACGGACCCAGTCTATGGCCAGACAGAAATATTTGGTAGATGACATATCGTTAACTTTGAAGGAAGCCGACCAACTACCTTTGATGAGCTGAGATGGACCTTCGGCAAAGGCATTCAAAGATCTAAAGATGAGAAGTTCGAGTGTGGTTACCTTTGGAAGTGTTTTTGCTTGACGATAAGGTGCGCTCCTTCGTGCATAGAATGTTCAAGGGCGGGTGTATGTGCACAACGAGCATAACTGTAGAAATGCATTGTATAGACTGTGATAGTTGATGAAGTGATTGCTGCCTAACTTGGACTGTGCAAACTGACAAGTGATTTTGAGATGGATTGAGTGAGTGACGAACTTGAATCTCAAAATGCAAACAGGCCCAATTGGAGTGGCACTGGACCATGTGAGTCCAAGTGATTTATTTGATATGGTGGACTTGGTGAATTCAAACAGAATTAAAATATATATTGTCGTGGACCAACATGTTAGAAGATTAGATGATTAGAGGAAAGAAAGATAGTCGAACTCTTAATAACTAGACTATGCAGATGCGAGTCAAACAGTAATAAGAGACCAGACAAATGTGCTTGATTTGTGAAACACTACGGTAGGAATGAAGCCCAAGTCCTGTGGGGAAACGGGAAATCACAACTAAGCACGGTGGTCCAGGCTGCGGCAGAGCCCTTGCGGGGTACCGAAAATTTAGAGGGTCTGTGGAGGGTTATTCGATGCTAATTTCAACGGAACAACTAATCTACAATACAGCTGGGGTAAAAGTTGGATGACATAAGCTTAACACTTGACATCAGAACAACCACCAGATCATTTATAGTATCTATAACTCCAATATTTCTATATTTTATTTTAGTGACTCTCCTAAGGCATTATTTGTAATATCCACTCACAAATGAGTGACTAGATATATGTATTATATATATAACTTGTTCCATTAACATCTGATTAATGAAACGTGGGAGATTACCCACCGTTTATGTTCAAAAAAAAAAAAGAACATGTAATCTCTAGAATCAATTTATCTGTGTTTTCCTCCCACTTATTTTTTCGGTCGCAATTTTATTTTTGTATCATTGTTTTTGGATGTCCTTAAGATATTTTATTTCAATCCCATCTTTAGATCATAACTCTTTTTGAGAAAAAAAATACTATTTCTATTCGATATATTTAACTTCGAGATTTAAGTAAAATAATTATAATCAAATCAATCAAATTGACTCAAATCAACCAGTATAAAAATAACCACAAGAAATATACAATTTTAATATGAAAAACTCATAAGGAAAATATCACGGATAAAAAAACTGCATTTATATACTTTGATTTGACTATCGCTCATTCCCACTATTGGGGATCAAATTCCCCACTCCCATCCTGAAACGTACGAGGTCAGTACGCCGAGCACATCGAAATAGAAGAACAAACAATACAGTAATCATAAGAAGAACGAAAAGAAGTAACGTGGTTCAGTTGACCAATCTCGATCTACATCACCAGGCAAATTTGAAGAATTCACTATATTGATAATAAAGTTACAACAAAGATCTAAATATCTCTCTAGCTCTCCAACTCACAATTAGCTCTCTTCTCTTATAAAAGCAAAGCCCTTTTATCTCACGTGACATACAAGAAATATATATAATGATACAGTTCAATCATATAAGAGTAGAACTATCTTCATGTATGTGGTGTTGCAAACCAAATAGAATACTGCTAGCAATATGGATACTTAATGGATTCGAAAAACTAACTCAACACCCACAATTGCTAGATATTGCAATGATATAAGTAAGTCTCTTTCTCAAAGTTGCAGGACACTTTATGAAAGCAAACCCTCACCATTACCACAAGAGTTAACCATCACTCATAACACAGATAAAGTATAAGAATAGAAGAAACTAAATATCCAAAAACTACTACATAAACTAGATATGATGGATTATTAGATGATGGAGATGTTGATGTAAACATTAATCTCCAAACAAGATTCTTCACATATCTTCAAAAAGATATTCAAAAAGATCTTTAAGGAAAAAAAAATCTCTTCTTGATTTTAAATCTCATAAAGCCAAGGATTAGACTCTCAATAGCCTCCTTAAATCTCCTTCCAAATGTCTTCAGAAGTACTCAAACAATTTAGCCAAAAGTACTTTTATAACTAGGGTTATTAAGGGAAACTCTAGTCCAAAACGGATCCATAAAACCAATTCAAAACACCCAAATTCGAGTCGAATTTGGAGCTTCCCACATTGGGCCACTGTGAGTTCAACGGTAAGACCCCTACTTGGGCCTCACTGAGTTTTGCAAGAAAAATTCATTCTGTAATACTTTAATAAAATGACTATAACTTTTGCATCTAATCCTCGATTGAGCTGATTCAAGAACTGTTAGAAAGAAAATTCAATTATTTACAATTTTCTCCTATATTAATTTTTCTGAATCAGATATTATCCTTATCAAGCATTGGTTTAAGTTGTTAGATCTGTATAGTACTGCATGTAACCTTGCTTTTCGCAGCTTTTTTTTTTTTAACTCGAATTAATTCCAAATCCTCTCCAATGAACACGGTAAATATACGTGGTACTTGTAATTATTGCTTTGATTACAAATTGCCAATCTACACTGCAAAATTCATACTTTCGAATGCCAGAAGAAACTAGATCAACTCCATTAGATCTTCTATATGTTTTTGCACCATAGCTTCTCGCAGCCAGTCACAAGTTTATATACAGTTAGAATGTTTCGTTGCATAAAAATTGAGGCAGATGTATTTTGATGGACAAGAAACAATAATTTTTTCTACACGCTGATAATTTGCTGTGAAACTCTTATAACTTTTTTTTCTGCTTAAATTTGGAGTGTTTAAACGTCAATAGTTATTTATGGGCCATCATAGATGATTTGCTAGAATGACAATGTTTGTGTTTTGTGTTATACGTGGTATTCTGTTTAGGGGTTTTTACATATCTGTCCCTTATATCTTTAAAAATTAGAATTTAGTCCCCCAAATTTTCATATTTATAATTTAGTCCCCAAATCTTTTAAGTTATCATAATTTAGTCTCTCAGCCATATTTTTGATCCGAATTTTCTGTTATACCCCTGAGTTACTTCATTTTAGTTCTCCCTTCTCTCTTCCTCCTCTTTTTCTCTTCTTATTGGGTTCCCCTCTCCGTTCTTCTTCTCTCTCTCTTCTCTCTTCTTATTGGGTTCTACTGATCACCTTAGAGATTAATTGAGAGGGAAGAGAGAGAAGAATTCAATAAGAATAGGAAGAGAGGAGGAAGTGGAAAGGAAGGATTAAAGTGAAGTAACTTAGGGGTATAACGGAAATTTCGGGCCAAAAATATGGGCGGATGACTAAATTGTCGTAACTTAAAAGATTTGGAAGACTAAATTATAAATATGAAGATTTGGAAGACTAAATTCTAATTTTTAAAGATTTAAGAGACAGATATGTAAAAACCCGTTCTGTTTATATAGCTACATGTGACAGTCCGTCAAAATAGGGTTAGTGTAGGTATTGTCCTCGGGCATTGTCATCTCATATTGTCGAAGAGGACGATTGTTTTCTCTGAGTAAGTTGCTACATGTACTCGATGAATAGAGACTGTTCTGCTGATTCGGATATAAGGTATGTGTGCAAAAAATAAAGTAGTAAATGAGAGATTTTGGTTTCGTAATGACGAAAACTTAGGTGAGCAATGAGCATAAGAAATCCAGCAGAGAGACAATTTTTATCTAAACAAATATTACATCAAGAATGTTTCTGTACGTAGTAATTAAAAACTATCCAAAATTTTCCAATTAAAGAATTTTGAAACTTGGAATACTCCTACCTAATTATATAAATTTGGTCATGAGTTAAAATGAAGAATTTAGAATCTCCAATCAAAATAAAGCAACTAGAATCTTTAATCAAAGCATTGAAAATTTTTAGAATCTTCAATGAAGCTGGTGAACTAGGATTCTTCATACAAAATGATATTTCTCTTCATTTGCTGTTCTTCTTGCTCAAATGTCTCTATACCTACTACAACATACAATAAAAATAGTTTAATTTTGAAAACTTTATTTGTCTTCTGGTTTCTTACGCTTTATATATATATATATATATATATATATATATATATATATATATATATATATATATATATATATATCAAATAGTCTTTGACTAATTTCCAAATCCTATCGGAAGGATTCAAGTCTATCTCTGTTAAAATTATATTAATTAATATATAACCTCATTACAAGTAACAGATACATAAAGTTTTACCAATATTTACTTTTGTACATTCACCAGATACAACCTATCATCTTTGTCATTTCTAAGTCCCCTGTAAATGAAGTATATGTGAAAGTGGTGGAAGAAGCATCGTTCAAATACATCATACACATGACAAGATACAACATTGTTATGACTTATGACTCGGAATTAAATATAAATAAATTACTAATAAAATTTCAAAACACAAAATGATAATGATGTTATTTTCATAATTTATATTCAAGAATTACTATAAAACATATCTACGTACCAATGGAATTAAATAATAACTGCAATTGTTTTTTTTTTTAATTTCCATATTTTAGTAGTATTGTATATTTAGATTTGAATTCTTATTTCAATCCAAATCAAGACCAACTACCCATATTTATATTGTAATTCTCATTTCAAGAACAAAAAATTAACCCAAAAAGTCAACATATAGAAGATTTTGCCATCTCATTAATGTATTTTTATATAAAATGACAGACTTGATGACTTTGCTTTGGTCCTCTACTCTTTTGATACAAGTTAAATGCTCATGCTCATTCCAACGACAACAAAATACAACATGAAAAAACAATGGATGTTCATTCAACACAAGTTCAATGTGCTCTTCTAAATGAAAGTTGAGTTCTTGTTACCCCTTTGTTGTTGTTTAAATCTTTAAAATAATATGTTATGATTCTAAACCATTCTATTGTATTGGGAAATTTACTTGATCAAATATCTTATATACGTAGCTTGTTAGTTCATAATTAAACAATCCAGACCCGCATGGGAAGAGGCCTAACGAAAGTCTACGAAGCCCACAAAGCCCAGAAGGCATAAAGTCCTTTATCAACTAGAATTCCTTTGTGTAATAGAAACTGACTTCCGTTGTAGCGAGGAAACATCCCTCTATATACATTTGAATCCCTATCATATTAGGAGATAGCATTGGCTTTAACTATGATTCTATCAAAGAAAACTAAATATACCCCTATTTTATTAAGAGAGGGAAGTGCTTTTGGCATCCTCTATATATTCCTTGTAATCAAGAGAGAAAAAAAATAGAGGATGAGAGCTTGTACCCTCGATTCAACCATAAATCATTTGTCGGAACAACTACTTTCCTCTAAGGGCGTAGGCTTGAGAGTCCTTGTACTTAGTCTATACTCACTTCATTTATTCTCTAACAGCTTCCTTGCAGATTATCCGAGCTTAGAAGTTGTCCAGCAAACCTAACCTAGCTTAAAGCCCGATTCCGAGCCTAATCCTTATTTTTTTGTTTGATTTTGGCTCGGTGACTTTAACTGACTAAAATTGATGTCAACAAAATCAAATCTAGTTTTATAAGTCTCAATTATCATTGAATTCAAAAACTTAACTCGTGGGTACTAAATAAATCCAGCATATCGTTTCTTTTATTTCTATAGTTTAAAATGATTTGTCGCTATTATTCATATAAGATTAACTAATTTTTCACCTAAATTTAACTAATAGCAACTGCATATGTAGTTTTTCCAACCATGCATAGAAATGTGTTGTAATTACAAAACAATAAAAAGCACATCAAAAATAATTTTAATTCATTAGATAAAAGAATTTATGCATTGTTAATCTAAAGTATATAAAAGAGCAGATTTTCTTTCCAAACTTACTGCATATAATCTCTCAAAGTATATATAATTTATTTAAAAATTACAAAGAGATAGAATTGAGAGAGAGTATCAAGTACAAAATAAAACTGTAACATAACACAAGATCAAGAAATAACTACATTTTTATTAAAACAAGAGAAGTACAATATACTATGTACATGACGTACATGACGTAAAAACCAGTACGCAGAACCTAACGTTATTGGATAAAAATGTTGTGAAGTACAAAAGATCTTCCAAAGAGGGTCTTCATGCCAACCATATAGCCTCGACATACTCCAAGAACGACATACTCCAAGAAGTATTGGTCGTCTGTTGGCGGTCTTCTCAAACATCGTAACTAGGGTATAACAACCAAGACGACTAAATTTGATAAGTAGGCAACAAAGAGAATGGATAGTACAACAATAGATGAGACGATCGAAATCCACATAAAATGGAGAAGCCTAGTACAAGATAAATGTTCTGTGTTCAATGACCAAGTCTACTAGTTAACTTATTTGGTATAGCTTAGGGTTAAATGTAATTGATAAGTCGTTACTATTGTTCACAGCAGAAATTTACTTTCCTTCCATTAAAATAACTTAATTACAATGAAAGTGAACAAGAAAAAGGATAAACGAGAGGATTTATATTTATCACTCTCTTTTACAATAAAAACGTGGGATCTCGTAGCGATGGGATCTAACTAGTAGTTCCTTTTGACGATTTGACGATGATGATCTTCTCTCTTGAAGATGATGGCGGCCGACTTGGATCTTCTCTGATCTTCACGAATTCAAAGCTCTCACGCGTAACTTGAATTCTCTAAGATGCGAAAAAGATCGATGATCTCAAAAAGATTGAAGATCTGATGATCTATTAAAAATTTATGATCATGGATAATTGATCTATTATTGATTGATGATCCCTAATATCTCCTCAAAGAGGCTATTTATAGACTTTAGTAGTTATGAGAGTTTACATAGGAATAGGAATAAAGATTTCTATAGAAATAGGAAAAGAATGTTTTTGTATTCATCGAGGATTCTAATCAAATATTTAATATTGATTTAAATCTCTTGATTTGGAATTCTGATTGAACTCAGTTTGGGTATTTGATAAGACCAAATCTCAATCACAATCAATTTAGGATTCTGATTGGACTCAATTTAGGTATTAGATAAACCCAAATCTCAATCACAATCAATTTGGAATTCTAATAAAATCTGCTCACGCGGAGTTAACGCGGAGCTAAATTCATCAAAACGCGGAGCTATGGATTAGCTTTGTGTTTTGCTCAAACGCAAGACTAAAATAGCCAAACGCGGAGCTACAAAGTTACCTCCGCGTTCTGTGTGGAAAATTCCTTTTTACTTAGAAATTTTCACTACCAACAACTATCTACGGTCATACCAAGCCCTAGTTCTTACGTACTCTATATGCCTGGAAAATAACTAGAGACAAACTTCATTGCCTATTCCATACTACATAATATATCAAAGATTCCAGAAGTGGTAACACGAATCTAAGGGCAATTTTCCTTAGATTGTACAATACTTGTCTCTAAGTGGTCTCTCTAATTTTTGCTCAGTATATAATTCCGCCGTGAGACTAAGTTGCTTGATTATTAATTATATTATTTAAAATTGAAACGTCAATAGAGAACAAGTTCCGAAGGGGTCTCATGCTTACTTGAGACATGGTCAATATCTCATATCAATAATATATTGTAGGCAATATTCTAATAAGCATATACACAGGAATTTGCGGCCTCAAATATATATGTATATCACAAGATTTTTGGATTTTATACCACAAGAATACATGGTCTCTATGCCCATGGGCATAAACTACTGGAGTTTGTAAGCTCTTTGTTTTGTCTTTATTTGGATAAAGTTAGTTTACTTCAAATAAAATTATGTTATTTTAATTAAGATTTGTAATACTCTTATCTCAATAGTCCCACATTAGATATGTGATAAGAAATAGAATAGTTTATAACGATTCTCCTAAAGCCATAAAACTAGTTGTAACTAAACTTTTTGGGGAGGAATCCGTATTTAATTATAAACTATTTTAATTTATACTATTCTAGGAGGCTCAGCATATTCCTAAACGAATATATTGTCGATGTTCTATTACCCAATTTCTTGGTGGGGAGCGCTACAATAGGTATCAGAGTCGGATATTAACCGAAAAAATGTAGAACTATGTGTCACATGAATCTAAATCCTACTCAAAACACAGTACCACATAAATAGTGGGGACCACCTCTTACTAAGTAGCATGAAAGTATTAATATATTACTGAGCCCTTCTAACGAGAACATAATCCCACATTAGATATAAGATAAGAGATAAAATAGTTTATAATGATTCCCATGAAACCATAAAAGTAACCGTAACTAGCTTTTTTGGGAGAAGAATCAATGGCTAATTATAAACTATTTTATCATGCTATTCTACTAGTGGCTTAGCATATTCCTAAGTGAATATGTTACGGCATTCCACTATCCAATTTCCGGGTGGGTCATTACAAGATTTGTTGTATTTATTTTTACTGTGATTGACGATAAAGAATGTTACTCTAGTCGTGTTATCAAACATTCTTTGAATAACTCAAAAATCCATATACCAAATAGTGTGAGCTTTACAGATTTAGAAAAATAGACTTATGACATTGAATATCTTTGTTTTTATGCTTTTTTATTTCTTCATGTTTGTTTCATTAAAAAATATATAAGGATTTGGTGATAAAAAGAGTTTTTTCTTTCTTATAATGCTTGTTCAATTGAAAAGAACCATGAAAAAGACATGGATTTGGTGATAATAATCCTCAAATATTATTAGAAAAGGGAAAGTTCACTTTCTCACTCTAACAAATTAATAAAGAAATTAATTCTATGCTCAACCATAATTTGTGTTGACTCCACTCCATGTCTAAACCATGGCCACATTAGCACAAATCCATAACCAAAATCCTTGAATTAAAAGAAGATTTTCTAGATTTGGAATTTTGTTACAATGAATAATGCTACCTGTGGAGGATCAAAATCAACGAACCAACCAACTCCTAAACTTAGGGAAATTCTATTTACCCACGACAATTTACTCTTCACGTACAGATTTAAAACTTATAAATAATTATAAGTTTGTCAATCTTTTTTTTAACTAAGTTACCCTTTTAAATCTCAAAATCTCTAAAAATTCTTAAAATTTTAAAATATTGTTATCGTCTTCCTCTTTTGTTCTCTCTAAAACCCAAAAAAAAAAAATTTGCTATTTAAATCTTAAAAAAATACATCTTCCACAAACTCATCGATTCTCTGACTCTCTAAAATTTTTACAATCCTCAAAAAGTTAGGAAGAATTTTAAATACTTCGAATTCACTGTGACAAGCAAAATTGGGATTTAGAGTTTGAGCTTTTTGAAGCAAATGGAAAAATCTAACGTGCAATTGGTGTTGGAGGACAAATCTGAGGTATGGATTAAAATTTTCTTAGTTTTTGATGAGTTTTTGTTTGCAATTGATTGTTACTATTTTTTTTCTTTTGTTGCCGCAATGGTTGGTAATGGAGTTCGAGGTGGCGATGGAGGCGGGTGGACAACGGAACGGGGCTGGGAGGAAAGTAAGGAAATTTTAGGTGTTAGTCATGGTAGATTAAAGTAAGAGAGAGAAGAAGGGTTAAATTTAGGGAAAATTAATTGGACACAGAGAGTAAATAAGCGATATTTCAAAATAGAAGATTGGTGAAGAGAGTAACATAGGCGTCAAAAGTAATTTGTCATGCTTAAACAGAATTCCCCCTAAGCTTACTTTGCTTCTTAGCCAAATTCATTATGACCACTATTATGTCAGACAATTAAATTAGACCCGATTTGCTCTTTCAATATTTTCACCAAAAAAAAAAAAAATTAGTGAGTTCAATCAGAATGTCAATACTCACAGTCACCCTCCCATTTCATACATATCTAGATAAAAAAGATAAACAAATTTTGCACACACAAACCCCTCGCCCCCCGCGCGCACACACATGTGTGTGTGCACACATATACATATATATACACGTGTGTGTATCATTGACATATCCTTTCCGCTAAATACTGTGTTGATACCAGAATTCCAAGAGATATCCTATTTAGTAGTAAAAGCAATCCTCATCCGAAATATTTCGAATATGCAACTTCCTTGTAGTTGTTAGAGAGAATATCTCAAGAGAAATTGAAATCATCACTTTATCAACAATTGCAAGTTCCAACTGTTTTTGAAGTTTTTTTTTTAATCTATCGACTACTTGACGTGGCATGCAGTATCTGATCATGATGTTAATTATGTCAAATAAACTTCATTGTACTTTGCATAATAATTAAGCTATGTAGCCAATGAGCCCTGGCTCAAGCGGAAAAAAACTAAAAAATATCATAGACAATTGGCGAAATGTGTCAAATTCACAATTGAAACCTCTTTGCTACGATAATGATAATATCTTCATAATTGGTCTTACTTAACGATCACCTGAAGTTATAATAAAGGACTTTGCAAGTTTTGTAAGCCACAATAAGGTTTCTTCTAGTAATAGTAATACCTCAGCGAGAACTTTTGGTTTTATCATATCAAGAGTTTCAATAGCTTTGGATCTGTGTCAAAGTCTACCATGGACTCCTTCTCATTCTAATTTGGGCTTTACTTTCAATTCTTGTACTTCTTTTGCGGCCTCCATTTTAGATATAATATTCACTTTTCGTTACTTTTGTTTTGATTTTTTTTTTAAAATACATTTCAGAATTAAGAAAAAAAAAAGAAAAGAAAAGATACATATTTAATTCATTAATTCAATTAGTGGAGAGCATGACTTGACCCATTAATCTCTTAGAATCCAATTCATACCTAAACTAACTAAGCTTGATGATTAGTGATAAATTTAAAAAAAGATTTTATTATTTAAACTGATTTAATATCATATCTAATTAATTAATGCATCTTGAATTAAAATCTTTTATTCTATTAAACTTTTCTTTCAATTAGAAAATCAAATCTAATAGGATTTTATTTTCATAGAAACACGCATTATCCCCTAATCTTTATAAATAAATCCAATCCTCTTGGCTAGCCCTCCCTCCCGCCAACGAGAGAAAAAGAAAAAAAAGAGAGAGAGAGAGAAAGAGAAAGAAAAAGATAGAAAGAGAAGAGAGAAGAAGAGGATTTCAGACTAGCTTGTTGGATCGTATTCTTGGAGCTTTCGATCCCTATTCGGCATGCACACATAGATCTTTTATCAACAAAGGCCAGCTAAGTTCCTAACTCACTTTAAAAATGTTAAGTATCCTATTTTATATTCTAAATTACTGTTCCTATATAATTTTATTGTTTAATTCATGTGAAGTATTTTCATAGAAATATTCTTCTAAAAACTAATATTGAAGTAGAAATCTTGAAAGATTATTGGATCAAGATATGAGTTTTATTTATTAAAAGAGTTTCTGACACACTTTAACATACTATAGATCCAATATTTATGTTTTATGATGTTGTTTTATGAGGTTTATTTTTAAATCATGCGTTTTACTTAAAACGATAGAAAAATTATGATAAAATAAAGAGTTAATTGAGATTAATAATAAAAAGTGAACTTTATATGTTTTAATACATGAGTTTGTGAGTGATGTTTAATGAATTTGATGCAAGAAAAACAAGTTAAAATCAGATTTTTATTGAAAATCGCGACTATACAGAGAGTCGGATCTGGAAAAACAACCCAGACCCTTCTGTGAGTGCACTAGTGACTCAATGATTGTGCTAGATGTAGCCTGTCATCGTAAGACTAACCAGTGGGTATGTTTACTGAGTGAATCTGAGCTTATCTATCGACATAGCCAGTGGTAACCCCACTGGTGACTTATTGGCTTTGGCGATAGTATGGATATTGACTTTTTAAATAGATGTGTAACCATTTCTAAAAGACATGATTAATGACTAAACTACTATAATTAATTACTAAAATCGTTATTTTAATTGTTTATACAATTTAACTCAATGAATACTAAATTGATATATGATATTTTGCTAAATGGTACTAAAACTGTTAAAGATATACTATGTAATTGGTGATAGTTTATTAAATTAATGTATTATATTTGTTGATTGTTAATGAACTACTGCTGAATCTAATTATTATCATGAATTTACTTATTGTACTGAAATTGACTGAAATATTAAATTGAACAGAATGAACATTATGTTTTAAGAGTAACTAAGAATTGATGTAATTTAATAATTGAATCTAATTGTGCCACTGTTTTCCATACACGAAGATTCATGATAGGCTCCGGCCACTATTGTTACTGTTTTTGGAAAACGAGAGGATTTAGGATAGACTTCGATCATATTGCCATTGTTTCTCCTATAGGAGGTTTTGGAATAGGCTCCGGCCATATTGCCACTTATTTTCATACAAGGGTGTTCAGAATAAGCTCTAATCATATTGTCATATTTTTTTCACATACAGAAGGATTTGGGATAAGCTTTAACCATATTGCTACTGTTTCACATATGGAGGATTTGGAATGGACTATGACTATATTTCTGGTTTTTCTCATACGAAAAGATTTGGAGTGTTTGGGAGGGTACATGACTATGACTTCGATCAATATTTTTTATCCTTTGGCAATTTAAGTACGTGAGAGAGTCTTAAAGCCTTTGGTGATCGAGTTTTTTGGATCTTTTTTGGAGCTTTTTGCATCTTTAGAGAATTCGAGTTACGCATGAGAGTCTGGAATTCATGAAGACCAGCAGAGAAGATCCAGGGTCGGCCATCTTCTTCATCGAGTAGAAGATTTTCACGTTAGATCGTCAAAAGGTACTATTTGATAGAACTCATCGCCACATAAAGCCCACAATTCATTGTAAAAGAGAGTGATAATCTGTAAATCCTCGCGTTTGTTTTTCTTTTGTTCTCTTTCATTGTAATCAAGTTGTATTCAATGGAAGAAAGCAAGATTTTTGCTGAGAACAAACTAGCGACCACAGTGGGAGACGTCTCTTTTACTGAAAAAGAGATCGTGGCGCAATCTGACGTGGATCGGATCCTGTTGGCAGTAAAAATTTCTAAGTTAAAAGGATTTTCCACAACAGAACGCGGAGCTAATTCAATAGCCCCGCATTTGGTTACATTAACCCTGCATTTGAATAAAATGCGGAGATGTTTAATAGCTCCGCGTTGATTCCGCAGTTTGGCTTGTATTAGCCTCGCGTTTGAGTAAAACGCGGAGATGATCAATAGCTCCGCGTTAGCTCCGCGTTTTGGTTATTTAGTGTCGCGTTTTGATGCGATTAAAGCTCCGCGTAAGTAGATAACCAGAATCTCAAATTGATTGAGATTATGATTCTGGGCTTATCCAAATACCCGAATCAAGTCTAATCAGAATTCCATCAAAACTAAGATATTTGATTGGAATCCCTGATAATGACGAGTTCTATTTAGATAGAAACTCTTGCATTAACCTGGGGCTATAAATACCTTCCTGGTGAAACCCTAGGGATCTTCTTTTGGGGGGCATCGGAAGTCTCCTATCGATCCTTTGGTAATTCAAGTACGCGAGAGAGCCTTGAAGCCTTTGCTGATCATCTTCTGAAATCTTGGAGAATTCAAGTTACGCACAGAGCCTTGAGTTCGTGAAGATCAGAGGAAATCACCATCTTCTTTCTGGAGTTCTTGAGAAGTTCGAGTTACGCGATAGAGCCTTGCACAAATCAAAACCAAAGAAGATCGTCTATATTCGGCCGATATCTTTTAAAGAGAAGATTTCAACGTACCGATCGTCCAAAGGAACTACTATAGATCCCATCGCCACAGATCCCACGAAACTATTGTAAAAGAGAGAGATTGAAATATAAAATCCTCTCGTTTGTTCTCTTTATATCTTGTTCACTTCTATTATAATCTAAGATGTGTTCAATGGAAGGAAGCGAAGGAACTTTTGCGACGAACAAACTGGCGACCACAGTGGGAGCTGTCTCTTTCACTGATGAAGAGATTGTGGCGCAATCGGACGTTGACTTGATCGGATCCGAAGTAGACACGCTGGTCGTTGAAATCGACCAGCAGAAATACGAGGAGTTCCTCTCCTCCGGATCAGGTGACTTGGATGAGACACGGCACTATCGTCGCATGTACTCCAGTGCCCGAGTGACGGGTAGAAAGGTATCTACCGAGAGACGGGGATCCTCGGAGACTGCGGCTATAGAGTCGGAGTTCACACAAGAAATCCTAGCCGAGGATGAGCTTCCGATTGCCGAAGAAGACTTGGGAACTGGACTAACCAGGACCCAACTCCGGAACAGGAACCGGAGAGCGAGGCGTAGAGCCCTCAAAGCCCGCCTTGGACGCGGAGCTAACTCTAGAGGACGCGAGGCTATGGTCCCTTGCAAACTGGCTCGCGCTACCCGCGAGACCAATCTCTACCGCGTTAAACGCGAAGATACAACTTGCCTTAAAAGCAAGGAAAAGCCAGCGTGTGATTTTCCACGCCAGGCTGGTAATACTGGCGAGTTACGCAAAATTCCTGACACTCGCGAGTTACGCGAGTATAAAAATTATTCAAAGCCAGCGTGTGATTCTCCACGCGAGACTATTACTGTGCCTAGCAAGAGACGCGAAGCCAGTAAGGGTTGCGCTAGTCGCAGAATACCCAACACTCGTAAGTTACGCGAGTATAAAAATTATTCAAAGCCAGCGTGTGATTCTCCACTCGAGGCTATTACTGTGCCTAGCGAGAGACGCGAAGCCAGTGATACTTGCAATAAACGCAAGACTTCTGACACCCACAAGGAACGGGAAGATGATTGGCAGATAGTTGTCAGTCGTAAAAACCGCGCTAAGCGTGAAGCTATGATCTGCGTTAATCGTAAAGATAAGCCAGCATGCAAGAACTTCTCTTCACGTGGGGCTATTATTCCAGAAGACATGCAGGTGAGGAATATAAAGCATAATAGGCCTTTATATTTCACTGGATATGTCGGGTCCACAAAAGTGGACCGAATTCAGATTGATCCAGGTTCTGCACTCAGCGTCGTGCCCAGTAGATTGATGCAGCTGTTGGGGATTTTCCTTCATCGCTTGACACCTACACACACTACCATCTATGGATTCAACGCTAATAATAGCCATCCTCTTGGTAAGATCCGATTGCGGTGTCAAATTGGAGACTTGAAAACGGAGGTTACATGCTACGTAATTGATGCTGATACCTCCTACAATATTTTATTAGGGCGACCTTGGATCCACTCTCATATGATAGTTCCGTCGACTCTTCACCAGTGCATGAAATATTACGATGAGGAAGGAGAGGTCCGGACACTAATTGCTGACAAGCAGCCATTCAAAGGGTTGGAAAATTACTTCACAGACGTTGCACTCTACAAGCCAGCACATGAAGCCTCCAATGACAGTCTTAGCAAGTCTCCAAAGCCCGACGACAGTGGCAATGAGGCCGACACTGAGTACGAGCTCCTTGGAGAAGATGATGGGGGTGATTACGAAATCAACCCTCACCTAGATCTTAGCTTAGGTCTTGATAATATAGTGGATGTAATAGAAAGTGAATGGGTTATTAATGAAAATGTAAAGTTAGTCTACGAGCATGCTGTAGCTACTGAGTCTGAGCCCTCTTGTACCTCCACCGAAGCGGATGGCCTGACCGAACTTGAAGTTCTGGCGGCATACCATTTGCCCCTCAGGTCTTCCCTCCTCTCTCAATTAAAAATAACCGAGGATCAAGGGCACTTCTTTGAAGTGCCTCCCCGACAGAAGTCCCAAAGGACGATCATGTTCGGCAAAGTGGCCACGTCGCCTCGACAGAGACAAAGTAGTGAAAGTGATGAATAAACATCACCTCAATTTGACTTATATGAGCAAAGGTTCCGACAGATGATGGAGAAAATGGGATATAATTTTACCCAGAAGCCGGGATTAAACTTTGGAAAAGGGCGGCGGAATATCATACCCTCATTTAGACCGAGAGGAAAGAGCCCTGATTATTATCAGAAGACCCGCAAGGGGTTGGGTTATGTATCTACTCCACCCTCGTCACCATTAAATGATGAAGAGAATCCTTTGGCCAAAGAAGAAACATTTTCACCAGATCATGATTCAGATATAAGCACCGGTGCTTGGTTTCAATTTTTGACAATCAATATGCTATGTGGATGACTTAGCAGTTAAAAGCAAAGACAAAGAAGATCATCTTCACGATTTAAGAATGGTCTTCGATCTTATGCGGAAACATCACTTGAAGATGAATCCTACCAAGTCGTTCATGAGGGTATCCAGCGGGAAGTTTCTAGGGTTCGTAATAACTTCAAAAGGAATTTTTCTCGACCCGAAAAAGGTAAAAGCGATTAGCGAAATGCCGCCTCCCCGCAATCTTAAGGAATTAAGGGGATTACAAGGAAAGCTCGCTTATATTCGACGCTTCATTTCTAACATATCTGGACGATGCCAGTCATTCTCAAAACTTATGAAAAAGGGAGTGTCTTTTATATGGGATGAGGCATGTCAGCAGGCATTTGATGACCTCAAGGAGTACCTTACTAAGCCTCCTGTACTAATGGCACCAGCCCCTGGGCAGCCATTCCTTATATATGTAAGGGCCATGGATAATGCTTTAGGAGCATTACTTGCTCAATATAATGAGCACGGTCATGAACATGCCCTCTACTATTTAAGTAGAACAATGATTGGGGCCGAACAACGATATACCCTAATTAAAAAGGAATGTTTAGCCCTAGTGTTTGCTGTTCAGAAAATGCGACACTACCTTTCAGGGCAAACAATTCATGTTATACCACGGGTTAACCCCTTGAAGATTCTAATGACCAAACCGGGATCCTTAAATGGCCGATTGGCAAAATGGGCGCTCTTACTATCACCCTATGACATACATTTTGTCCCTCAAAAGGCCATGAAGGGACAGGCAATCGCTGATTTCCTTGCAGACCATCCAATTTGGTCCCAATTAAAGCAGACATCGGAAGTCAACACAGTTACCAAAGAGCAACATTGGCAAATGTTCTTTGATGGTGCGCGAGACGATCTACTGCTGGAGTGGGGGTTGTGCTAATATCCCCACATAAACATATATTGCCTAACGGTTACTCATTAACAGAACCGTGCACTAATAATGTAGCGGAGTACAATGCGCTTATTATCGGCTTAAAAATAGCTCTGCAACTGGGGGTGAACCATCTAGAGGCATATGGAGATTCTAAGCTCATTGTCAATCAGATGACAGGTGGGTATGAAGTCAGACATGAAGCCCTCATCCCCTATCATCAGCTAGCTATTGAGCTAGCAGGATATTTTGAACAATTCTACATATATCACGTATCTCGAAACGAGAATATTTATGCAGATGCTCTTGCCGCATTAGCCGCAACGCTGGCAATCCCGCCAGGTGAGGCTAAAAGCATCACCATTGGTAGTAGAGAACTCCTCCACCCAGATGTGGTATCTCAAGCCGAAGAGGTATGCCAGATTGGCTTAAAGTTAGAACCCCGTGATTGGCGATTTTCGTTTGTGGATTATGCCTTGCATGGAATATTACCAGAAGATCCTAAGGAAGCCACCTCAATAAAGAGGAAGGCCCAAAGATTTCATTACGACCAGAAACTTCAGACTTTGTATAGAAAGTCAAGAGGTGGTTTATTGCTACGCTGCATATCGAAAGCAGAAGCAGAACAAGTGCTAAAAGAAACACATGATGGAATATGTGGAGCTCATCAACCCGGTCCCAAACTTGGAGACCGTAAAGGCTGGGGTACTACTGGCCGAGTATGGTTATGGAAGCAATGGCATACGCTAAACGATGTCATGCATGCCAAATACATGCCAATTTTATTCATCAACCCCAAGAATACTTGCACAATACCGTCGCAAGCTGGCCATTTGAAGCCTGGGGAATGGACATTGTAGGGCCAATAACTCCCCCGTCATCCAGAGGACATCGGTTTATTCTTGCAATAACCGATTATTTTTCAAAATGGGCCGAAGCCGTGCCCATGAAAGAGGTGAAGACGACAGATGTGATCAAGTTCGTCAAGCATCATGTCATTTACCGCTTTGGCATCCCCCGACGGATTATTCATGATAATGGTCGGCAATTCATTAGTCAGGGATTCTTCAGATTCTGCAACAAATTCAGAATCAAAGATATCGCTTCAACACCGTATAACCCCGCGGCTAATGGGTTAGCTGAAGCTTTCAACAAGACGATTATTAAACTCCTTCGGAAGTTCGTCTCTTCTAATAAACGAGATTGGGATGAAAAGCTAGGAGAATGCCTGTGGGCTTATCGCACCACCGTTCGCACCCCAACTAAAGCTATCCCGTTCTCTTTGGTTTATGGAAGTGAGGCTGTTCTGCCTCTTGAAATCCAGATACCATCATTAAGAGTGGCTTTAGCCACAAAGATGACGACAGAAGAGCGCCATCAGCAAAGATTGCAAGAACTGGAGGCATTAGATGAAAAACGTCTCAGGGCTCAACAACAAATTGAGTTGTATCAAGCCCGAATATCCCAAACGTTCAATAAGAACGTCAAACCAAGGGCCTTTAAGCAAAGAGACTTGGTTTTGGCTGTTAAAAAACCAATGGTGCTAACCCACAAGACTAAGGGTAAATTTGAACCCAAGTGGGAAGGACCGTTTGTTGTGGAGACAGTATACTCCAATGGAGTCTATCGCTTAATGAATCAAGATGGCGACAGGATGATGATGCCGATCAATGACAAATTTCTAAAGAAATATTATTCTTAGTACCCCTGGAGAAACGCGTCTTCTTTTCTTAGGCATGCGCAGTTTGGCGCCTCTGACCTAAACCTGGTGCGTTTAGAAAATTTCTAAAGAAATATTATTCTTAGTACCCCTGGAGAAACGCGTCTTCTTTTCTTAGGCATGCGCAGTTTGGCGCCTCTGACCTAAACCTGGTGCGTTTGGTTCTCAAGTTTGAACCACCATCAGTCTTTTCTTAGGCATGCGCATTGTGCGCCTCTGACCTAAACCTGGTGCGTTTGGTCCTCAAGTTTGAACCACCATCAGTCTTTTCTTAGGCATGCGCATTGTGCGCCTCTGACCTAAACCTGGTGCGTTTAGTTCTCAAGTTTGAACCACCATCAGTCTTTTCTTAGGCATGCGCATTGTGCGCCTCTGACCTAAACCTGGTGCGTTTGGTCCTCAAGTTTGAACCACCTCCAGTCTTTTTATTAGGCATGCACAGTTTGGCGCCTCTGACCTAAAACCTGGTGTGTTTGGAGTACCCAGTTCAAGCTACGCGAGAGAGTCTTGAACCGCCTCCAGTTTGGTTCTCAAGTTTGAACCACCATCAGTCTTTTCTTGGGTATGCGCAGTTTGGCGTCTCTGACCCAAACCTGGTGTGCTTAGTTCTCAAGTTTGAACAGCCCCCAATCTTATTTTAGGCATGTGTAATTAAGCGCCTCTGACCTAAAAAAGTATGAATTGCCCGACGCCGATTAGGCAATGGGAAGAGAACAAGTTTCTCGCCAACCCATCATACTGGGGTAAAAGTATGAATTGCCCAACGCCAACTAGGCAATGGGAAGAGAACAAGTTTCTCGCCAACCTATCATGCTGGAGTAAAAGTATGAATTGCCCAACGCCAACTAGGCAATGGGAAGAGAACAAGTTTCTCGCCAACCCATCATGCTGGGGTAAAAGTTTGAATTTCCCAACACCAACTAGACAATGGGAAGAGAACAAGTTTCTCGCCAACCCATTATGCTGGGGTAAAAGTATGAATTGCCCAACGCCAACTAGGCAATGGGAAGAGAACAAGTTTCTCGCCAATCCATCATGCTGGGTAAAAGTATGAATGCCCGACGCCAACTAGGCAATGGGAAAAGAACAAGTTTCTCGCCAACCCATCATGCTGGGGTAAAAGTATGAATTGCCCAACGCCAACTAGGCAATGGGAAGAGAACAAGTTTCTCGCCAACCCATCATGCTGGGGTAAAAGTATGAATTGCCCAACGCCAACTAGGCAATGGGAAGAGAACAAGTTTCTCGCCAACCCATCATACTGGGGTAAAAGTATGAATTGCCCAACGCCAACTAGTCAATGGGAAGAGAACAAGTTTCTCGCCAACCCATCATGCTGGGGTAAAAGTATGAATTGCCCAACGCCAACTAGGCAATGGGAAGAGAACAAGTTTCTCGCCAACCCATCATGCTGGGGTAAAAGTATGAATTGCCCAACGCCAACTAGGCAATGGGAAAAGAACAAGTTTCTCGCCAACCCATCATGCTGGGGTAAAAGTATTAATTGCCCAACGCCAACTAGGCAATGGGAAGAGAGCAAGTTTCTCGCCAACCCATCATGCTGGGGTAAAAGTATGAATTGCCCAACGCCAACTAGGCAATGGGAAGAGAGCAAGTTTCTCGCCAACCCATTATGCTGGGGTAAAAGTATGAATTGCCCAACGCCAACTAGGCAATGGGAAGAGAGCAAGTTTCTCGCCAACCCATCATGCTGGGGTAAAAGTATGAATTGCCCGACGCTAACTAGGCAATGGGAAGAGAACAAGTTTCTCGCCAACCCATCATGCTTGGGTAAAAGTATGAATTGCCCAACGCCAACTAGGCAATGGGAAGAGAACAAGTTTCTCGCCAACCCATCATGCTAGGGTAAAAGTATGAATTGCCCAACGCCAACTAGGCAATGGGGAGAGAACGAGTTTCTCGCCAACCCATCATGCTGGGGTAAAAGTATGAATCGCCCAATACCGATAAAGTAAAGGGAAGAGGAAAAGTTTGGCATTTAAGCCCAAACGTACTCCTCGACAACTCACCATGTTGAGGGAAATAACATGGCTAGCCCAACTCAAACGGTAGTTGGTAAAGGCTAATCAAATCCGTTAATAGCTGGAGGTTTGCTAAAAATCCCATATTAAACTTTAATTGTTATTTCGGCTCAAGAAATTGAGCATAAACGATACCGAGATAAATCGTTTTGACGACAGGTTATTTGTTGAGCAAGCAAATCTGTTTTGAAGCCGGCAAATAAAAGAGTCAAAAGAATCATCTTTATTAGAAAGGTGAAGAAAAAAAAATTTTCAAAGAAACATCGTAAAGTTATCTCTCTCCTATTTACGAAGTTCTTATTACAAGGAAGATAAAAGCGTAAAGAGAGATGAAACTATTGGCCTCCCAGAAGTCTCAATTGGTTTATTGTCTCGTCCAAATTTCTACGATGAGAAGCCTCCACGGTTTGCTGAGCTTGCCTATGCAACTCATCATCACTTATTGTAAGTTGTTGCTGACGAGATTCTTCTATGGCACGATTCCTGGCCATCTCTTCCTGCTGAATCTGCTCCTGCTGGACAAGCAACATCTCCCGCTTCTTGACAGATTCTCCTAATCGGAGTTCATTTTCTATCAAGGTGGCCCGAGCTCTGGCAATCGTCTCCTGGGCTTTAGAGATGGCCACCTTCCTCAATTCCAAAGTTTACCCTCTGCAGGTCGCCAAGAACGGATTCCTGACTGGCCTGGAGCTCTGTCAGCTCCTGAGACCATCTCTCCTCATGCTGCCTTAAAATATTTCTTTGAGATAAAGATTTTGCCCGAAGCCGCGCCAGCTCTATCTCAGTGATCGTCTCCACATCCGCCTGATGGAGTGTGTGTAGCGTGGTCACCTGCTCTTCTAAGGCTGCAAGGCGGGCCCGGTATGGAGCTGCTCGATCTTGTCCACCGAATTCTTCAATATTTCCTAAATAGCGGAGTAACAGTGGACGTGCGAAGTTGAAGAAATCGTGGCCAGCAAGAACCATCTCGACACATCTTCTTAACAAATACATAAAATCCTCGACAGTGAAGCCGAAAAGTTTTTCAAGAGGATTTGCACTGTCGGTAGGCAAAGTAGGTAATGCCAAGAAAGGTGTCGTAAGCAAGGGAGCAGTAGCTGCTGGAATTGGAGAAGAAGAAGCCCGTCCCTGCATTAAATTTATAATATCGGGGACCAGTAGAGCCAGTGCGGATCTGGAAGAGCTGGAGACTCCAGACGAAGTACCGTCAGTACAGATCGCTTGGGTACCCCCACCAACAGGAAGAGAAGATGGGATCACTTCGCCTGAAGCTCCTCCGGTGGGAGAAGCATCTTCGAACGAGAATTTCAAATTATTCTCCTCCCCTGCTGGAAGGCTTGAAGTCGGAAGAGTTGCAGGTATCTCAGCAGCCACGACAACAGACGACGTTAAAATCGCTGACTGAGAAGGCACGCCAACGACTGTGGGAAATGTCTCAGTAGAACAGACTGGCGTTGGAGATGGCATGCTAGGAGAAGGTGTAGCCTCATTAGCAGCAGCTGCGATAATAATCTCAGTTCTCTCGTCACTTCCCAATTCGTCAATTGGGGGAATTGAAGAGGAAACAGAGGTAGGAGCCGGTGTGGAATAATCAGCCGCAAACTCACCAGCAGAGCTACCCACACCACCAACGGAGCCGGAATGGTCCATTCTATCGTCAGACTCTACTTGGGTAGTCGAGTGCATTGGCGAAAGAAGTTGATCACCTGCATTTCATAAGACCAGAAAAGCAGTGTTACGTTAAAATAAATAACGGGCAAAAGATAAAATGCTAAAGGCCATACCAGGCGATACAAGTCCAGTTGTCGGACTTGAAGGGGGAGCCATTGTCGTTTCCAGCAATGTACCCGTCTCGCTACCCGTTAGTTGCGCCCCGGGTTCTGCCACAGGCTCTATAGCCGAAGGGGCCGAAACCTCAGCAATACTTGGAGCTTTAGAAGGCTCATCATCCCTTACCAACGCTGGAGGTAGAGCTGAAGCCAACAAGTCAGAAGCGAGTTTGATAGCCACTTCTTTGGGGGCTATCAAAGTTTCCTGTGCCAGCTTTTGCTTCTTACCCGGCCTTTTCTTTAAAGTGCCACGGCGTTTGAGAGTTAGACTCAGGGAACGACTAACAACAGGCTGAGGAGCTCCACCAGCACCAGTATTGTCGTCATCATCACCGGCATCATCATCTGATTTGCTGACACCCGAAGGCTCAGCCGCAGCGCCAAGAAATTCTTCCATTCCTTTTATCCTTACCCTAGAAGCACCCTGGCGGCTAATATAGAGGGCTTCAATCTCTTTGTAACAACTGCGATTGAGAGAGAAGCCAGGCACGTCAGCATTCGCAATATTGAACCAATTGCAGGAGCTGAGGGTCATGGCCAATTCTGGCACCTTCTGGGGCAAGGAGAATTCAGCCTCGGTCCCGCACGCTGCAAAATGGAACCAGCCACGAGCGCCTTCGTATAAGTTCCCCTCGTGAGCGAGATCTTTATTTGGATTGCCCACATAGAGTTGAGAATATCCAAACTGATGAGCAAAGCGACTCAGAGTATATGGCTCGATCTGACACCTGAGATCTTGACGATACACCAAGTGTCCAGGGCGGATGTTGAGAAGCCACCAAAACGCTCCTGCAGATAAGGTAGTAAACTTATCTGCTCCCACGGCATCCTTCAGCCTCGTCCCATATCCTCCGCCGGGAAAGTCAAGAAAACACCGGAAGATCTCGTAATTTTGAAAGCTACGAAGAGTCTTCCGAATCTGGGACATATAATTCTGCCTCCATGAAGAACGTTCATACAGTTCTACAAGGAAGCACTTTTCGCCCGAACGACGCTCTGGTGCACTCATTAAGGAGGGACAGTGCAAGACGAGCCACGCCATCAAATAGGTGTAGGGCATCTCCACCCTAGGGTTTGGAGTTTTCGGCTGGGCAGTCTCCTTCGACTTGCCCTTTCCTTTCCCCTTGACTTTAATAGTAGGGAGGAAATCACGACAGAGCACCCTCAGTCTATACTGCAAATTACATACTATGGCGGGAAGGAGTCCAAGGGGTCGGCCGTATGCAAGAAGAACCGCTGGATATACCACGGTCATTGCAATCGCTTCCTTGGGCAACGACGGCACGACGCATCTTTTGAGCCACGGCATCAAAAACCCAGCAATGAGACCTCTATTGGAGATCGGAAATTAGGCTTGATAGTGATAGCTCTTAAATGAAGTACCAGGACCGTATCCATTCTCATTGGATTCCGTAATATAGAACAAACGGTAATGGCCCCTGGCTACACGTTGGTCGATCTCTGAAATAGGGACAGGAGAATGACCATGGATAGTGGCCGAGCTATCCTTAGAATTTAGGTTGGCAAAAAAGTATTCGGCCCACTTCTTGTGGCCAATACCGTGATTACGTGCACCTGTCTGGTCAGCGCAGATATGATAATGGCACATCATCTCCCAGTACGTGACATAGATGCGCTCATCCCTCGCCAATAGCATGTTCAACTCATCGGTGGTAGGGATATACTCCTTGTAAGGGACTTCGCCCATCGAGAGCCCAGAAACCTCAAATATCTCGTGGAGAGCGAACCCTAGCTCACCCACTGGAGTAAAGAAAGTACAGGTCTCAGGGTTATACATCTCCAAGAGGCAGTAAAAGTGATAAGCACTCTGGGGAAACCCGAATTGGACATTCCTGATGGCCCTATACAAGCCAATATCCTTTAAAATGGGCTCGTGGGAGTCTAGCATGTACTGAACAAGGCGTGCCCACCACATGTTGTTAGAAGAATGAACCCAGCCAGGCATCCTGAAGTCGCTAGCCGGGTACTGACCATCCTTCGCCAGGAACTCACTTAAGAAAGTTCGGGCACGAGATGGGACTTCTCCCACTGGAAGCTCCTTGCCAAATCGGCCTGGAAGCAAACCAGTAATGCATCTGGGGGAACCGTCTTGATAAACCCCTTTTGCACCAAATTTGCCTGTTGGGACGCCATCTTGCTCTTGAGTCAATCCCCACTTTAGTTCCCGAGGTATCGCCAGCCTCTGAAGATAGATCAGAGGATAGCTACGGTCCATTCTAGGCAGAAACATCAACATTTCGCCTGAGTTATATAACCAAACGCGTTTCTCTTCAGAAAGGATCTCATCTGATTGATCCATCTGGTCTCCAAAGAGGAAGGCGGGTTTCTCCATCGCCCCTCTATTCACGTTTTCGAAGGCTGCGTCAGTTATGATTTCTCGCGCAGTAGTGGGGTGGTACTTGATTAACTTCTCCTTGCGATCCTTCGGGTCTGGCTTATATGAAGCCAAGATAGTGGTAAAGCGAAATTCGCCTGAGAGATCGGAGCCTCCAGCAAAGCTGAAATAATTCTTATGGGGAAGAGATTCCATCGAATACCCTACTGCGCAAAAGAAGCACTAGAGTTAGAGAAGTTTCTATAAAACAGAAAAATTCTCTAAGTATGGACGCGCGAAGCTAAAAAATTAGAACGCGCGAAGTTAAGAATAGCACCGTGCGAAGCTAAAAATTAGACCGCGCAGAACTCAAAATAGCCTCGCTTTTCAGCGCGACTGCTACTTAAAATAGCCTCGCGTCTTCAGCGCGACTGTTACTTAAAATAGCCTCGCGTTTCAGCGCGACTGCTACTTAAAATAGCCTCACGTTTCAGCGCGACTGCTACTTAAAATAGCCTCGCGTTTCAGCGCGACTGCTACTTAAAATAGCCCCACGCTTTAAACGCGAGGATGACGCGATAACATCGCGTAAGAAGGCAGTCAGAGACTTTTCTTCTTCTCCAAGCCTTACGGCAGGAGTACGGCGATCTCGCCGGTAAAAGAGTTGATTGATCAGTTAAATTTAAGCCAAATCACTCTAGAAATGTTTTAAAGAGTCTCGATAGAGAGATTCTTACCCCCGATAGGCGAAATGTGGGCTGGCGCGTCGCTGCCTTGGCCGCCGCCACCACTGCTTGTGCCAGTCGCCGAAGATGGAGCCGCTCGAGAAGTAGCACGAGTTTTGGGTGCCATTGCTGAGGAAAATCGACCGAAAATCGGGAGGAAACTCGGTCGGAAGAAGATCGGGTCGTCTGAACTCTGATCGCCGGAATCTCTAAGTTTCTGAAAAATTCTCAAATAAAGTGAGAAGGATAAGGAATAGAGGTTTTATTTAAAATGAAAGAAACCGCCTCTTGGAATTCGGCGCGAATTTCGGAGAAAGTGACTGGTCAGTTACTCTCTAAAATGCGAGGCTATTAGCCTCGCGCGATGATGTAAAATGCGAAGTTGTTTAACTCCGCGCAACTATACAAAACGCGAGGATAGCCTGTGCCTTAGCTTCGCGTTTTCATGGAAAAACTTAGATTTTTGACGAGTGCAATTAGGCGCTTCCATCTAAGTTAAAGCGATCCTTATCCAATCATTTGGGTATTATCAATCTAAGTCGCGCAGAAGTACCTTAGACTATTTTACCAAAATTATTGACCATCTGTTTGTTGAGCAAGCAAAATTCTTGAAGCTAACAGATAGAGTGGAAAATAATTTATCTTTATTCATGAAGTAAGAGATTACAAAGAGGGAGTTATAGCTCTCCCAAAAGCTTTTATATGATCAACTTGTCAATAACCAAACAGTAAGACTTCTCTACGGGGTGTTGAAGCTCAGTTCCCTGGTTCACATGCAAAAGAAATTCAAGATTTCTCTACGGGGTGTTGAAGCTCAGTTCCCTGGTTCACATGCAAAAGATCTCCTCTGCAAATGTCAATTAGGATATGTCATCCGAAATGAAGCACGAGAGGAAAGGAAAGTGCTGCACTGAAACGCAATTCTGAACTGCAAGTGCTGCAATTCTGCACTGCAAGTGCTGCAGCTCCTTATTTGCAGCCCCTTCAGGAGTTTATCTCTCGGAGCCAGAGCTTGAAACCTGCAACTATGTTGTAAAGCATATGCTTCTGACTTCCTTAGAGTTACTTTTGCTGATGAAGATCGATGGACCCGCATATATTCCTCTTCAGGAAGGACTGGACTTACTGCAAAAGGAATAGAGTTTCCAAAAGAGTGAAAACGCGGAGCTAAGCTAACTCTGCGCACAGTTAAAGAAATAGCCTCGCGCTTTAAACACAGAGGATGATGCGATAACTTCGCGTAAAGGGGGACAAGCTTTCTTTCTGCTCTTTCCTTCTCTTTCAAATTCATCGCGACTGCTAATCAAGGATAGCCTCGCAATTCATCGCGACTGCTAATCAAGGATAGCCTCGCAATTCATCGCGACTGCTAATCAAGGATAGCCTCGCAATTCTTCGCGACTGCTAATCAAAGATAGCCTCGCAAATTCATCGCGACTGCTAATCACAGATAGCCTCGCGGATTCATTGAGACTACTAGTAAAGCCCCGCGTTTCAAGCGCAGGGATGACACAATAAAACGGCGATCTCGCCGACAAGATAAGCAATCGTCCAGAATAAACCAAGCCAAAATATCTCAGAATGGTTCTTAGAAAACCAAGAGATGAGGTTTTTACCTTCGGAAGACGCTGCTAGACTGGTTCACTGTTGCGTTTACCTTCACGGCTGCTGCCATTAACGCCGGCCAACTTGCGAAAAGCCAAACTCCTCTGGAGAGACATCCTAATGATGAAAATCTATGGAGAATTGAACGAAGATCAGTTGAAGATCATTCGTGAGTCACTCGAGTTCTCAGAAATTCTTCGGATGAGATGAAGAAGAAGATGAGCCGGGAGCTCTATTTAAACAGAATTTCCGTCGCTTGGTATTCGGCGTGGAAACTCGGGGGTAATTAATGACATAATTACTCATTTCACTGAAGACGAAGTGAAGCTGATTAGCTCCGCGTGTGTGAGAATAACACGAGATAGACTTGGTATTCTAACTCCGCGTTTCAGTTTAGATATCCAAAGTATTTCAAAATCTGCTGAAGTCTAAGCCATTTTGAAAACTTTGGAGGGGGTTCTGTTGGCAGTGAAAATTTCTAAGTTAAAAGGATTTTCCACAACAGAACGCGGAGCTAATTCAATAGCCCCGCGTTTGGTTACATTAACCCTGCGTTTGAATAAAACGCAGAGATGTTTAATAGCTCCGCGTTGATTCCGCAGTTTGGCTTATATTAGCCTCGCGTTTGAGTAAAACGCGGAGATGATCAATAGCTCCGCGTTAGCTCCGCGTTTTGGTTATTTAGCGTCGCGTTTTGATGCGATTAAAGCTCCGCGTAAGCAGATAACCAGAATCACAAATTGATTGAGATTATGATTCTGGGCTTATCCAAATACCCGAATCAAGTCTAATCAGAATTCCATCAAAACTAAGATATTTGATTGGAATCCCTGATAATGACGAGTTCTATTTAGATAGAAACCCTTGCATTAATCTGGGGCTATAAATACCTTCCTGGTGAAACCCTAGGGATCTTCTTTTGGGGGGCATCGGAAGTCTCCTATCGATCCTTTGGCAATTCAAGTACGCGAGAGAGCCTTGAAGCCTTTGCTGATTATCTTCTGAAATCTTGGAGAATTCAAGTTACGCACAGAGCCTTGAGTTCGTGAAGATCAGAGGAAATCACCATCTTCTTTCTGGAGTTCTTGAGAAGTTCGAGTTACGCGAGAGAGCCTTGAACAAATCAAAACTAGAGAAGATCGTCTATATTCGGCCGATATCTTTAAACGAGAAGATTTCAACGTACCGATCGTCCAAAGGAACTACTATAGATCCCATGGCCACAGATCCCACGAAACTATTGTAAAAGAGAGAGATTGAAATATAAAATCCTCTCGTTTGTTCTCTTTATTTCTTGTTCACTTCTATTGTAATCTAAGATGTGTTCAATGGAAGGAAGCGAAGGAACTTTTGCGACGAACAGATCCATTGTTGATATGCTTGTCGTGGAGATCAACCAGCAGAAGTACGAGGAGTATCTCTCCTCTGGATCAGGTACCCTGACCGAAACGCGGCGCTATCGCTACGTGAGCTCCAATACACATAAATCGGGAATCCACCATTAAACGGAGACCCTTGGAGCCCACGGCTATAGAGTCGTTATTTGGGCAGAAAATCCTAACAGAGGAAGGTCTCGTTGCTACCGGAGAAGGCCCAGAAACTGGTCTAACCAAGACTCAACTCCGCAATCGAAATCGTCAAGGAAGGCGAAGAGCCCTCAAAGGCCTCGTTAAACGCGAGACTAAGGAAGTGGCAGAACGTGAGGCTATTGCACCCCACAAATTGGCTTGCGTCAATCGCAAGACCAGTCAAGAATGCGTTAAACGCGAACTTATGACTAAGCCAGCATGTGATTCTCCATGTGAGGCTACTATTTCTATATTTAAAATCAGAAAAATTAACACAACCTGCGTAAAACGTGAGGATAACCTTATGACAGAGCCAGCGGGTGATGGAGACTCTCCACACGAGGCTATTGAATTTCAAAAGAAAATTGAGCCAAGCGTAAATCGCGAAGCCAGTAAAACTTGCGTTAATCACAGAGTTTGTTACAATCGCGTTAATCGCGAAGATAACCACGTGTATGATTTACCACGCAAAGTTATCAACCTTAAATTTGAGCCAAGCGTAAATCGCAAAACCAGTAAAACTTACGTTAATCGCAAGGTTTGTTACAATCATGTTAATCGTGAAGATAACCACGCATTTGATTTACCACGCGAAGTTATCAACCTTAAATTTGAGCCAAGCGTTAAGCGCGAAGCCAAGGATTTTTGCGTAAAATGCAAAGCAGTGCCAGCGTGTGATTCTCTCCGCGAGACTAAGCAAAAAATAGAAGATCAATTTTCTCAGAAACACCAAGCCAGCTTAAAACGCGAGGCTAGCATAAATCGCGAAGCTAATGAAACTTGCATTAAACGCGAAGATAAAACTTGCATAAATCGCAACAATAAGCCAGCGTGCGAAAATTCCTCTCCACGTAAGGCTAAGATAGCAGAAGTTAAACTTCTGCAAAAACGCCAAGCAGTATAAAATGCGAGGCTAGCGTAAAACGCGAAGCTATTGCCCAGTCTCGCATAAATGATCTAAAAAGCGAAGCAATTGTCCAGCCTTACATAAATAGTTCAAAACATGAAGCCAACTACCAGCTCCGTGTGAACCAGCCAAAATACAAAATTAAGGCTGATAATCAGGGTGTTAAGTACCAATTCAACACCACTACTTTTAAGAAGCTTCAACAAGCTCCCGAACTCTCCCGACAACCAAGTGGGCCCCACGCCCAAGATTCTTTATCTAAAGTTCTCGATCTCAGAGATTACTTGACAGGCAAAAAGAGCACGACTCAAGCTCAGTCACACTCAACATGCCATTGTGAGCAACTCATTACAATCGTGTCTGCTGTATTGATAATTATTGTTATACCAAGAACAGAGTGTCTGTATTTAATAGAATAACTAAGTCACCACAGAGGAGAAAGAATGATCTGAGATACAAAATTAAAGAAAAATAATTAAACGCAGTGACCTTAAATATAGTCGGCAAAGGCAAAAAGATTGTGGAGAAAGAATATGAATAAGATGCAGAAGATGAAAAACCTCATCATTTCACCCAGCTTAAATTAGGCGCTGTCGCTTCTCAAAATTACAAGAAACCTGCAAAAGGTTTTTATGTTGATGACAGCGACAATTCAGCTATAATTTCTCCACAATCTTCTACATCTTCTCGGCCACAAAAATCAGCATCACATGTGATGGATAGGTCCGATGATGTTGACCAGAGGTTTAAAGCCCAAGAGCAGATGATTCGAAACCAGGAAAAGGCTATTAATGACCTCAAACTAATACTTCTAAAAGTGGTTGAAAATACTCAAAAGATAGTCGAAGATAGAGTGAAAACTTCTTCCTCGAAAACACCACCAAAGAAAGATGAGGAGACATCGTTTAAGACAAATGAAGAAATTAAAGAAGAAAATGCTTATTCGACACATGAGGAACATGACAAATACTCTTTCCGTGATCCTCATGAAAAAAAGATTGAGAAATTGCAAAACCAACTGTATGTCCTCATGCACATGAAAGAATTGAAAAAATCGTGGGTTTTAAGATCATACCTGCTTGAATGGGATTTCGCTCCCTATCCAGAAAAATACAAACCCCTCAAATTGGAATCATATGATGGGAAGGGGTCTCCAAACCAGCACATATATTATTTCTTGTCATAGACAGGTCATCTAATGGGAAATGATCCCATAATGATTAAAGTATTTGTGAGCACCCTACGAAGACCTGCCTTTACATGGTTTATGCAGTTGCCCCCGAAAACCATAAACACTTGGTATGATATCGAGAAACAGTTCTTAGCAGGTTTCTTTGAAGATGATACCGAAATATCGGTTCATTCCCTCCTTGCGACAAAATAAGGAGAAGAAGAAACAGTTAAGAGTTTCATTGAATGCTTCATGGAAAAATCCGTGCATTGTCGATATGGTATGACCCAAGAAACTCTGGTGGAAACCTGTAAGCATAATTTCAGGATCGGCTTGCTGATAAGAATGGGAGCTATAGAGTCCAAAACTTGGAAAGATCTGCTGAAGTAGGGAGAGCAAGCGGAAGATATAATTCGCCGGATTGAGCAATCTCGTGATATGAGAAACTCTACGAATAACAGACCATATCCACAAAATCCTAAAAATAAAGGGAAGGCTGTAATGGCATCAGTTGAAAATCCTAAGTCAAGACCTCAGAATCCAAGAGATGCAGGTTAAAATAGGTCCCGACAAGATAAAACTTATACATTCAAGATGGAGCAAACAGGTACTCTGTTGCATCTCCTCCTCGGAAAGGGCATGCTAAAACTTTCGGAAAATAAAAAACCGGAAGATACTGGTAAAACCAACGACCATAACTATTGCCTGTACCATCGGAATATCAGGCACCCAATTAAGGATTGCTATCTTCTTAAGAACCGAATTCAGATTGATAGAAGCCGGAGTTCTCACACTTAAAGAGAAACAGAAGAAAGTTTCTGCAAATATGGCAACTTTGATGGTAAGAACCAATGAGTTTCCTATCGAAACAACCCCTATACCAGTAGGGAAGCCAATATTAATCAACCATACTCAATCGACACTAAGCACAGACAGTCCACACTTGCAAGCTGGCCCCTTGGGTACGCTCCAAACCACAACTGCGATCGAGCCGTCCTCATTGGCTAGCAACCGAATTGGACTGGGGGTGCCGAAAACATTGACGATGATAAACATCATGTTGCTTCTGCTACTCTTGCTAGCCATTGGAATGGCTAATTGAGTGCTATAGATAAAAAAAAATTGCCCAATGTTGTTAAAGCGGTGGGAAGAGGAGATCAAGTTTCTCGCCAACCCTATCATACTGGGGTAAAAGTATGAATCAACTACTCAATTCTGTTAAAGGCAAAGGGAAGAGGAAATCAATTCCTCGACAACTCACTATACTGAGGGGAATAGCATGGCTAGCCCAATTCAAACGGTAATTGGTAAAGGCTAATCAAATCAATTAATACCTGGGGATTTGCTAAAACTCCCATAAACTCTGTCATGTTAAGTTCCTACCTCTAACAGTGAGATGTAGTTTAAGTTATGTGAGAGAGCCTTGAACTATCAGACATGTGCAATTGGGTGCCGCTGCCAAAGATCGATGATTCTAATCCGATCATTTTGGCGTGTGCAATTAAGTTTCTCCACCAAATGTCAGGCATGTGCGATTAGGCACCTCTGCCGAATTTCTTGATCTTAATCTGATCACCAAATTGAAAATCCAAAGTATTTTAAAATTTGTTAAGTCAAAAGCTATTTTGAAAACTTTAGAGGGGGTTTTGTTGGTGGTAAAATTTTCAAAAATCAGTACAAAGAAAATAACCACGCAGAACGCGGAGCTAATTTCGTAACTCCGTGTTTGGCTAAGATTTAGTCTCCGTTGAGTAAAATGCGGAACTAAGTCTATAGCTCCGCATTCAAGGTATTTTAACTCTGCGTATGCAGAATTCTAATTCAATTGTGATTGAGATTTGGGCTTATCCAATACCCAAATTGAGTCCAATCAGAATTCTAAATTGATTGTGATTGAGATTTGGGCTTATCCAATACCCAAATTGAGTCCAATTAGAATTCCAAATCAAGAGATTTAAATCAATATCAAATATTTGATTAGAATCCTTAATGAATACAAAAACCTTCTATTTCTATTCCTATGGAAATCTTCTATTTCTATTCCTATTACTATGAAAACTTTCAAACTAAAGTCTATAAATACCCTCTTTGAGGAGACTTTAGAGATCCATCTTCAATAGATTAATCTTCAATAGATCCATCTTCAATATTTTTTATCCTTTGGCAATTCAAGTACACAAGAGAGCCTTGAAGTCTTTGGTGATCGAGTTTTTAGGATCTTTTTCGGAGCTTTTTGGCATCTTTAGAGAATACGAGTTACACGTGGGAGCATTAAATTCATGAAGACTAGTAGAGAAGATCCAGGGCCGGCCATCTTCTTCATCGAGTAGAAAATTTTCACGTCAGATCGAATATAAATCCTCTCGTTTATTTATTTATTTATTTATTTTGTTCTCTTTTATTGTAATCAAGTTGTATTCAATGGAAGAAAATAAGATTTTTGCAACGAACAACATATACCATTGTTTTCCATACATGAGGTCTCGGGATACTCTGACCAATATTGTCATTGTTTCCCATATAAGAGAGTTGAAGATAAACTTAGACAAAAACACTAATATTATTGCTATCATTTTTCTAGATACAATAGGGATACATTTAGACTTGTTAAAATAACACCATCATGAATTTCCAAAGAGCATAATTGGAAAAGTTAAACTAAAATGATTAAATAAGATACGTGTTAAAAACTAAACAAATCTTTATTGATTATCTATTTGATTTACATGTCATAAATTAAGTGGATTCCACATTGTTACTTCACTTTATTTTGTCGGTCACTTCAATGATGACCTTGGTTCTTATGACCAGACCTAGATGCATATTTAGTAGTGAACTCATCTGAAACAGATCAGGACATATCTTATTTTGAAGTGCCTTTATTAGACTTTATTATAATTATATGAAAAAGTGTGAAGACATAACTTTCACATATATGACATGCACATACACACATTACAAGTATGGCATGCTAAAATTAGGAATGGTTGCGTATTCACTACATACACTTCCCTCATAAGGCATAAAGATCCTAAAGAAGCCCTTGCTTAGGATTGAAATCAATAATCAATCTGCTTGGTCACAGAGAACTTGGGGAGGAGACTGCTTCCCTGGCCGAATCTCCATAGCTTTGCAGCGATAGCCTGCATAGCAGACGGCCTTTGTGCCTCAGATTCCCAACTTTCAGGTGTGTCAGCGGGCCTAGCATCTGGGAAGTACTTCAAGACCGGACTGCAGAAGGGGTCATGAAGGTTGTCGTAGTCGAAAACAGGTGAAAGGTTGCATCCGATCACTTGGACATGGCGAATACTTCAAAATGCAAATTAAAACAGAGGATAAATAGAACTTTCAGAGAAATTAACGTTGTGTTGATAGGGTACTTCCTACAAGGATGTAAGTTTGCGTTGATAACAGAGATGTATCTAAAAACTCACCAGATATAATATAAACGAGCAAGCTTTTGTTTTTGAACCCTACCCAGCAGTTCAATTCGAACAATTCCACCAATGCAGATAACAGGACGCGGAAGCTTAAATGATTGCAAGGCATCTACCTGTCAATAACAAATCATTTAGGCCACGACGAATATGAAGATTATGACAGACATTTTACGGTATGATAATATTTTTTTCTTTTAAAGTGAAACAATAAAAATTACTGATCCTTCTACAAGAGTGTCCTCTCAGAAAATTAGTAAACTATTTCCAAATTCGTTAAATGTACTTTTAGATGCAACAACTTCACCTTGCCAAAAAATAGGAACATCACCCAGAGCCTAGCATATGATTTCTTTAACGGTAGGATCTCAGTTTAGACACTTATATTACAATGAGAGACTTTCCATATTAAATTGAAGAAAGTCCAAGCGACATATCCAAGTGACATAAAATCTCAAGTCTCCTTGAGAATCATACAGGAGGAGTTTGAATTACACTTCATCCATCTTTTTATGGCTAGGAATTTGATCAATTTCATCTGCTAAGCCACAACCATTCAAATTTTCTAAAAAAATATCTATAATCACCACAAACAATCGATCAAGAGGAAGTCCCTAGATTACTGTTTCTTAAAAAAAAGGTCTCTCGGTTACTGACAACTTCATCTCTAGGGGATAAACTGCACTCAAAATACTAACATAATTAAAATCTGAGTACCAACTCACTCAACATTAACGATTGAAAAGATGTGTTGAATCAGCTTGGTTTCATGTATATCTGTTCCTCAACTTGCAAATTCAAAATTAAACATAAACCAAGGTAAGTTGAAGTTGCTTCCTTGTACCTGCTCCATTGGATATTCGGGAGAAACATATGTCCAGATGAAGTCGTCATCAGAATATTGCTGGCCTCTTAAAACTTCATCTGTTTTAGAATATCCAATTCTAAAGCGCACAGCCTTTGACGAGTAAATGGGATGACCTAACTGAAAATATGCTGATAACAAAGAACATATATAAAAAATCAATGGAATGATCTACTGGAACACAATGAAGCATGTCGATGCATATGAAACATATGTCCTTTATCGCTAACCTTTGAATGGGTGTATCTTTATTTCACTAACTATGCATAAATTAGAACATAATCTGTAAGTGAGATCCTCCGATACACTATGATCATCTGTCCCCTTACTCGACCAATATGAGGGTCCAAACTCAGCTTGATCACTAGGGTTCATTGTATTCTCAATGCTCTCATCTTGAGAATCATCGGTGCTCGAGGACCCGATAGGTTCTAAGATGCAATTCTCTTTTCGCGTTGGCGAAACAAGGCAGTGGCATAAATAGCTGTAGGCCCTGTGATCTCTCTCCAGCATCTCCCATTCAGTATCTTTGCTAGACCCACTCCAGGGTGAACTGCTTTCTTCGCCAACACGGGCAAAGATTGATATCTCTGGACAAATTCTTTGGCATAGACTTTTGAAGATACCATTTCTAATTACTGAAAAAAAAAAAAAGTTTTAGATCATGGCGAAAATTATAAAGAGAAAGCTAAGCAATTAAGTGAAATCAAGTTTGATGTATTGATAGGTTGAATCGATCCAACTTCAAGGCTATATGCTTATAGTGCTACAATTTGAATTACTATATGGAATCTACTGCAAAATTTTTAAGAAAAATTTTGGTGGGAATAACTAATTTGATCTTACCCACATCAACTCAACAAAATCACATACCTACATCCCCAAAACCCAAAGAAAAAATACATCACTAAACTACCAAATATTGATAACTACAGTTAGGGTGCATCACTATTCACTAAACTAACACACCCCATATTCCAATTAAAATTAAATAAAATTTACCTACATTTTAAATTAAAAAACCACTACTATGAAAGGAAAAAAATTATCAATTAGTACTTCAAATAATTCTAAAATAATTTCTTTTTTTTTTCGGGGGACCTTGAACTACCCACCTCAAGGTCCTCAACCCAACAAAATAACATCCCAAGAACCCAAATTTAGCTCAAAAAACAGAAAAAGGAGCAAACTTTATATATTTTTTATTACAATTTCGTTGTTCTTACCAAGATAGTACCAAGATTTTGAAACAGAGCAGGCCCTGGCAAGATCAGCAGGATCATCCAGGCTCATCAGCACCGCTACCGACGCATCATCGGCGATCAAATCCAAGAAATCCATCGCAACTGACCGCCTCAAAACTCAACCTAGAAACCTTCACAAATTTTACTAGAGAGAGAGAGAGAGAGAGAGAGAGAGAGAGCAAATGAAGAGAGAGGGTCAAGACGCAAAAATGACTCGAGGGAAGAGGCGAAAAGGGCGTGTTATGACTCGCTGCGAGGTGGCCCACGCTTCGGACCGCGTTTTTATAGGCGGCTCATCGTTCGATTGCTCACTTTTGGGAAGTGACTAGGGTTCCGTTTCGGAAATTCTAAATGCGCACCAAAATTGACTTTGTGAGCACTCTTTTCTCCTATGTTGTAAATCACTTTGCTATAGAATGTGGGGCTCACAAAGTAAAATTCAGTGCGCATTTAGAAATTACCATTTTGTTTCCCTGAGCTGGAAATTGCTTGAGTTTATTTTTGAAAATAATAAAAAGATGTGCGCCCACCTTTTTTTTTTTTTTCTAAGTGTCACTTTCTAATTACATCCACGCCCACCTTTTTTTTAAGTATACCACTTACTGAGTACATACACGCCCCCTTTTCTCTGTGTACCACTCTCTAGAAGATACATGCATTTTAAAGTCAATAAGTAAGAGTCTAATGTTCCCATTTCCTTTGCGTACCACTCTCTAGAAGGTACATCCATTTTAAAGTCAATAAGCAACAGTCTAATACTTTCCTTTCCTCTGCGTACCACTCTCTAGAAAGTACATCCATTTTAAAATCAATAAGTAACAGTCTAATTCCTAAGTACACCCTCCAATATTCCCCAGTTTTTTTTTTTTTTTCTGTCCCCCGCCCCCCCCCCCTCTTTGTCCCATTCTTGTCTCCCTCTGTCGCTATGTTCGGATCTTCATATCGACATAGTTTTTTTGACAAGTTCGGAACATTCGAACAGCTTTCTCAATTATTCAAATCTTAATATCCGAATGATATTTGAATTTCAAATTCTCTATATTTCCAATACAGAGCAGAATTCAAATATTTTGCTAAAACATTTAACATTTGAAATTTTACTTTAAAAAACTAAGAAACTAATTGATTTCTACATCCATATTTGGTGTATTCTCCATTGAAATCAATTGTATATTTATATCTTCGATTATCTTCAAAACTTTTTGACTTCCCTTGCCTACTTTTAAATTCCAATAAGGATAATATTTAGATTAGGTTTATATATATATATATATATATATATATATATATATATATATATATATATATATATATATATATATATATATATATATATATATATATATATATATTTTGATAATTTACGTTGCATTGAGACAAAGAGGAGAAGATGGCGAAGTTTTTAGATTATGACTGTTTATTGGATTCGGTAGTAATAAAATATGACTAAGAAGACAAGGATAGCTTAGTCAAATTTTATAATGGTAAGCAATTAACAACAATGAACTTTTCAACGATATTATTTAGAAAAAAGAAAAGTTGGGAGCATTTAGAATTCATCTGAATGGCAATGTGATATGGTCTTATGAGATAAGAGAATTTTTAGGATCCAAGTTTGATTCTAGCCTTTACTCCCAAAAGAATAATTCTTATTCAACTCCAAATCATACTGATCAGAGATTTAATTTAGATAATTAATCAGACTAATATGGTATTATCAGGAGAGAGAAAAAGGGGGAGCTGACCCCGAAACGTATCTAACATGCGCAAGCGAGGAAATTAGCCATATTCATAAATATGAAATATGCAAACGGGAGCATCTTCTCATAGTTGCGGACATCTATTTTAGTAGGCTCTTATCATCTTTTCAAAATTAAGGACATATAAGTAGCCTTATTTAGATTTTTTTTCTCTTTCTATTTAGGCTTGACATGTTTTTAATATGTAAGTTTGTGCTTATCTAGGGTATAACAAAACATTTAATGTTTAAAATAGCGATAACTAGCGTAATATTTTGCCTATTAGATTATCTCGCATATAGTGTAATGCATAACGTAGGTTATGCAATTTCCTATTTATTTAATTAAAAATAAATATAAAACTATAAAAAATAATTTTTATAAATTGGAAATTAAATTTAAAATATCTAAAAAGTATAAAGATATTTTGTAATACATAATCTATTCTAATTTTATATTAAGTTTTGCAATAATTTTCATATTTATTTTTATAAATTATATTAAGTCTGCAATTGTAATTTCAGCCATCATTTAAACAAGAAAATAAAATTCTAATTTTTTTATTTCAAGTCCAGTTACTATCATTATTGTAATTTATATTTTGTAATGTTTAATTTATCTTATTTGTAATTGTTAATTTCAGTTCAATTAAAAATTCAATAGAATCAACAAGTAAGATATTTCAGCAATATGAGAGGAATTATAATAAATGAATAAGAAAACACTCACAAATTAACAAGTTAGTAATTCCTCAAGCAATCAAATAAGCGAACAATTAATCAAGATAAGAGAATTTCAGCAATTCGCTAATAATTAAAATAATAATCAAAAAAAATATAGAAATTACTAAAAAAAATAATTGTAAATAACGTAACATAACGTAATGTTACGTAATATAACAAAAAATAACATAAAAAAAAACGTATTGTTATGCTACACTGACTTATTTCTAATTATTACGTAGCACTGGAGTTCTGTTAGATTATGTAACACAATATAACGGGTTTCATAACGCGTTATTTTTAACATTGCAAAACATAATTCTTTGTGATCCTCATGATATCATAGTTTCAAGGGGAAAATAATCATCATGATATTAAGAAATCTCTGTTCTCAGCTTTAAATGTCATGTACAGCTTCTATTAGTACATTTTGTAGGGAAATAAACAGGTAGGATATATAAGATAAAAAAAAAAATTACTTTTACCCTTATCTTATGTAAGAAATCCTTTACTCTTACCTTATCGGTAATTTGTAAATTATAACTACGTACTATATGAGATAGGGAGTAAAAAAATAATTTTTATCATTTAGAATAAACAAGTAAAATGGTTTTAAAAAAAAGAAAAGAAAAAAATGAATACCATGAGTAAAATGCTAGAAGACACAAAAAAGAAAAAAAATATGTTTCTTAAATAATACACTAACCAATATTAAATCTAGGAGAGGCTACAAGTTAAAGCCAATTTAATATCCCAGATCACTCATTTATTTAGTTATTTTGAGTTAACTAATAAAAGTTTAATATCGACATATTTATTTATTTTAGAAGGATAAATAACTAAAATGATAGGGCAAAAAAAAAAAATCTTATTCTTGCATTTGATTGGTTCATTGAAAGTGGGCTGCACAGTATAGAGAGAGAGAGTGTTCTATGCTCTCTCTATTTTTCATGGATTTCTTCTAGAAAGTAAGATTTATGAAAAGTTGCTCTCTTTTCTATGTGGTACTGAAAGTAAGGGAGCGGATTCGGCACTTTCTGCTCTGAATCAACCCAAAAATATCAACATATTTATTTATTTTAGAAGGATAAAAGAATAAAATGATAGAATAAGAAAATCTTACTCTTGCATCTGATTGGTTCTTTGAAAGTGGACCGAAAAGTAGAATAAATGAATTTTCCACTCTCTACTTTTCATGAATTACTTTTAGAATGTAGGATTTGAGGAAAATTACTCTCTTTCTTACGTGGTATGGAAAGTCGGCACTTTTTGAACTGAATCAGCCCTAAAGTAGAGAAAGAAAATTTAATATTCCAAATTGTTTTCATCGAAAAATACATTTCCTTTCATTGCCATAGATTTATGAAGATTACAATGAAAATATCCAAATTAAAATGAAAAAAACAAAAGAAACAAAAGAGAGAGACGTGAACGAGAGAGACTTATAAAACACGTCTCTCTTTTATAGAAAGTGTGCGCCCTTGTGCTCCGTTGATGATTTAACACCCAAAATTAATCTTGAACGTGGAGAAAACCTTCTGGCCGTCAACTCTTGCTGCTGGTCAGTGGCTTTCTGCAGAAAAATCTGATCTCTAAATCTCCCTCCTTCCAAAGATCCTCCAAAAATCTCCTCTAGGAACATATTTATAGATTACAGGGTTTCCTTCGAGATAAGGATGGAATTCCAATCAAATTCATCTTTGAATTCGTATTTAGATATGAAATCTTTAATTCTAAGTAATTGGATATGATTAGAATCGAAATTCGGGTTGAAATTTAGAAGGAAACCCAATTTAGAAACTGAAATAGCCCGGCGTGAGCGAGGCTGTCATCTCCGCACAAGGCTATTAGCCTTGCGTGGGGCTCTTTGCCCCGTGCGGGGCAGCTAGCTTCGCGTATGCGAGGCTAATGCCCCGTGTTGCTTTTTCTCTTATTTTTCAATTTTCTCTACCTACAAAACTCCCTCCAAAATTTTCAAAATCTAATTTATTAATGCCCAACGAGTTTTGAAATATTTTGAATTTTAATTTCTCAAGTTTCTGTCACCCAAGCTTCTTTAGGATTTAATTACGCAGAGCTAATAACCTCATGCAAAATGGCCTCGCAGAGAAAAAGTAACTACCCTATAAAATTTTAGCTTCTTTGGGCATCATTCCCTCCTTTAAATAGCTCTTCATCTTCTTCTTTCCTTTATTTCAAAGAAACCCATTATCTCTCTTCAAATTTCTTCGAGTTTCCTTCGGATTTCTTCGAATTTCTTTGATCAATTTTTATCAAATGGCACCCAAGAAGTCTCTTAATCAATCGGAGCAGCACTGTCTCAGCTCCATGGCCGCTTGCTATCATCTGAGCATGTCGATTATTCAGGTACAAGTAACCACGGTGATGGCGATAGTAGTGTTGCATCTAACATGGATGCCTACGAGGAAAACTACTTTGCTCTTGCTCCTAACACAAGCAAGCATAGTCACCTTCATCGTGAGGAGTTTGAAACAATCATTCCTGAGAATATTTCTCCCTTCGGCTACATCGACTGGTCTTCCAGGTATTGTTCTTTTGTATATGGTCGTCATTGACGACTTGCATCCTACTATATGCTTAGTTCTTAATTTACTATGATTATTTTGCAGATGTCGGTGTTTAGCCAAGTAGTTTGCCAGGTGCTACCACTGCAACTCTGCCTCCACCCGCAGCGATAAGTATAGAGGTCGTTGTCACCTCTTCATCCCTCAATCCTGGTGTGGAGCCTTCGACCAGGGTACCTCTTATCTCTGAACCATCATTGATGTTCTCTTTGAAGGGGTCGGATCTAGTCCTGGAATATTCTGGTTTTGAAGGGGTCGGATCTAGCACTAGAAATATTCAGGAAGAGAGTCCTCCTTCGGGAGTCTGCTCCCATTACTACCATCATATTAACTCTATGGGGCTTCCGTCCAAGATTCCAGAGTTAACTCGTCCACTGTTGCAACTATTAACATGACTTCTCTTACCATTGCAACACCTTCTTCTGCGACTCCTTCTCCAACACTAGTTCCATCGTCAACCCAACTTGTTCCTGATGATGATCCACTGGAAGATTTTTTTCAACACAGCATTATGGATTTCTTGCATTTGTTGTGGCGATGTGTGTCCATGTTCTTGGATGGCCGTCGTTCGATTGATCATAGTCGCCCGATATTGTTGAGCTATCTAACCAACATCGAGAACATGGACAAGTTACTCTTTATCGGGCCTGCTTGACTACTTTAGATGAACAAGTTTGGGCATTGGAGACTCTTCGACGAGCTTATGTCACTGCTATAATAGAAATTGAAGTTGCTCGTCGTAGGGCAGAGATGATCGCGCGGCAAGAAGAGTTTCGCCGCCAAGAAGAAGTTTGGACCGTTGAAGTAGGTAGCCTCCAGGCAAGTCAAGAGGTTATTAACGAGGAAATAGAGTAGGCAAGATTTGAGCTGAACGCCAATCATGCTACTATTGACCGTGCCCGTGAGACATTACTGAAGCCTAAGTCATTCTTGTGACCGCTCAGGAGAAGCAGGATGAAGTGTTAAAGAGGCCAGATAAACTTGTTCTTCGCCATGGCCAGCTTCAACAGGAGGCTGATATGTGTAGTAAGGCAATTGAGAATGCTAGAACGCAAGCTTCTCAGCAGCTGGCTGTCAATAAAGATGAATTACGCTACCAAGTGCTATCAATTGTAGAGAAAATTCAGCAAGCAGCTCTTGAAGAGGCAAAGTCAAGTTTAAGAGGTTTGGACAACCCTTAAGTCTTTTATCCTCTCTTTACTTTTATTTTTTTTTGAACAATAAGGTCATTTGAACCGCCTTACTTTCTTCGTTTGTTTTGTCATTGAATAAACAATTTTACTTCAATATGCTGCATTGTTCATTGCTCTGTAGTTGTTGTATGACATTCTTGCGGATATCTCGGGGAATTTTTTGGGGGTCTTTTGGATATGTGATACATGATGTTGCTTTCATAGTCACTTTTTTTTTAAAAGACCCATCTAGAGAGCAGACAGAATCGGGATGATATATTGCGAATATGGAGTTGTGGAGTTTGGTTCATGTAGCCTACCCCAAATACTTGGGATAAAAGGCTTAGTTATTTTTGTTGGAGTTGTGGAGTTTGGATGATAGAGTTGCGGAAGGTGGAACTCATCATGGAAAAGGTGGGACCATAACAAGTTTAGTTTCAAAAATTGTAATGAGAGTGACTCGCCTGAAAAACAGACAGAGTCGGGGTGATTCGCCTGGATAACAGATAAAATCGATTTGAGATTTGTCGTTGACTCGCATGGAATGCATACAGAGTCGGGGTGATTCACCTGGAAAGCAGATAGAATTGATTTGAGATTTGTAGTTGACTCACATGAAAAGTATACAGAGCTAGGATGATTCACATGAAAAGCAGACAGAATCGATTTGAGATTTATAGTTAACTCGCATAGAAAGTATACAGAACTAGAGTGATTCACCTGGAAAGCAGAAAGAATCGATTTGAGATTTATGGTTGACTCGCATGGAAACCATACAGAGCCAGGGTGATTCGCCTAGAAAGTAGACAGAATCGATTTGAGATTTGTAATTGACTCGCATGTAAAGCATACAGAGCCAGAGTAACTCGCTTTGAAAGTAGACATAATTGATGATCATGTCATAATCATAATTTGACTTGCTTGGAAAGCAGACAGAGCCGGTAATCGGGTCAGGATCATGGGTTTACTCGCATGGAAAGCATACAAAGCCAGGGTGATTTGCCTAAAAAGCAGACAAAATCGATAATCAGATCAGAATCATAGGTTGACTCGCCTGGAAAGCAGACAGAACCGGTGATCGGGTCAGGATCACGGGTTGACTCGCATGGAAAGTATACAGAGTCAGGGTGATTCGCCTGAAAAGCAGACAGAATCGATGATTAGATCAGGATCATAGGTTGACTCGCCTGTAAAGCAGACAGAGCCGGTGATCGGGTCAGGATCACGGGTTGATTCGCACGGAAAGGATACAGAGTAAGGGTGATTTGCTTGGAAAGCAGACGGAATCGATGATCGGGTCAGAATTATAAGTTGACTTGCCTAGAAAGCAGACAAAGCAAAAGATTGGGTCAGGATCATGGATTGACTTGCATGAAAAGTATATAAAGCCAGGATGATTCGCCTGGAAAGCAAATGTATTGAATTTTTGAAAATTGGGTACATAAGAAATGTATTGAATTGATTATTTTTAATGAATATATCCGATCACAACTTAGAATATAGAATTCAACGGGATCAAATAGAAAATGATACTTTGAATCCTATAACTATAATGAAATAAATCAAATAAATTATTATTTTACTTTTATTTGAGAGTATATTAAAAAAAAATTAAGGTGTTTAATATATTAGAATTTTTTAGAAAAAGAAAGAGATATTGGATGAGATGAGAGGGAGGCAGGTCGTGTGTGGTGCAGGTTATCCCTAGCACTGGCGTGGATCACCGGCAACACATGTTGTTGGCAAGTGAAGCGTGGGTGGCATCGGTTGTCAATGTAGAGGGGCACAAGATTCAGATAGGATGTTGGTTCATTCACACGAGGAATATAAAGGAGAATGGTAATTTAGAAATATAAAGGAGTGTACTTAGAAAAAAAAAAATTATATTTCTGAATTTCATAGTGAAGGTAGTAGTAAGAGGGGAGAGGGGGTGTACAT